>JAOWBP010052615.1:10942-50344 GCA_028571105.1 Tragopan temminckii
GGATGGCTTTATAAAGGGAATTTCAACAGCACTGTAAACAATAGCATCACTGTTCGGGTAAGGGGACCGGATTATTCTTTATTCTGTTTCAATTTATATCTCCCACAGAGGCACACTCTTTTGCCATTGTCATTTATCTGCTTATATCTCAGATTAGACATGGTTACATTGCTTCAACAGATCCTAAAGTAATGTTGCAATTGTCTGCAGAATAGCGCAATTGAAACGTGGGTAGAAATTGCTTTTTATTTAAACCCTGTGAATCAGGTATCAGTGAAAACAATTTGCAGCTCAACAACTGTCTGGTTTTTTTTTTTCTTCAGTCATTCAAGAAGCGCTACTTCCAGCTGACACAGTTGTCAGATAACTCATATATTATGAATTTTTACAAAGATGAAAAAATATCTAAGGAGCCAAAGGGATGTATTTTCTTGGATTCCTGCACAGGAGTCATACAGGTAAGTCTAATTTTATTTCATTGTATCGTTTTGGTGTCAAATAAGAATTGCTGGCGGCACATAAAAGAACAGACGCAGATGGGTTTCATTATCAGCTGCGTGGAAAGAAAATGCCATTTGTTTTGCTCTTCAAATTGGTGCAAATGCTCAGACTGGCAGAATACAAGAGATACAGCTGAAGTATGATAGGAGATAAGTATGTACTCTTTGCTGATGGCACACATGAGAAAAATATCGTTAAAAGTTTGTTTTCACTGAAATTGCTTTCTTAGCTGCCATGTTTTACTTCTTACTAAGACTATGCTTGTGGGAAAAAAGAGACTCAGACTATAGAACAGTCATTGTTACAAGTGGAAAATTAATCCTATATCCTGATTCTCAAATTATTTAAATGATTCAATAGGCTCCTCGAAGATCCTCTGTAAGGAATGGCAGTTTATGCTGTGTAGCCCATGAAGTATTTCTTTTTCAAATAGATGCAGGACAGGATAAGACTAAGTATGTGGCAGGGCAGTGATATCTGCTGCTGCCAGTCCATTGGCTTGAAAGACCTAAGAGGTGGCCTGGAAGTGTGATGAAAGCCACTGAGGAGACAGAATTACGGAATTGTTAAGGCTGGAACTTGCACAGGAATCCTATTTAGAAATGCCTAATGTCTGGAACACGTTCTTGTGCTAGTCTGGGCTATGTGTGTTTGGGATGGTGGTCAGCATGAAGGAGACATGCTCTGTGCACTTATGGACACAATGGTACAGCCATGAGGGAGTTGCTCTCAGCTGAGCAGTTAGTTGTGACTAAGGGAGTATTTACTTAGCTTAGAGAAACAGTCATCCTGGATCTTGTGAGTTGGTATTGCTCAGTCACTTATAAGAAGGGAAAAAAATGACTGCTTGCTCTTGCCTGCTGGTGGTGTGTACTCTCCTTTAAGACAGGTCTCAGCCAGAACCCTCATTAAGACCTGGATGTCCCTGCAGTGTGGCTTTAGCTGTAGATTAAGTACTGGCCCAGAGGGTGCCTGATCTTCAGTGTTGTTTCTGATGACACTCCATGGTAGCAGAAATCTTTTGACTGCAAGATTTCTGGCCTTTTTTTGCTAACCTCTGGCAGAAAAAAAGCTTAAGAAATGCTTGAAATCATCCTTCTGACCATTGACATCGGCCTTCTAAATCTATAGAATTCCTGCTAGTTGTCCAGAACAGTTTGAACTGTAAGTTCACCTCTCAGCTACCACCAGACACTGATTTTCTTGATTGTTTAATTGACATTTAGAATGGGATGAATGAATTTATGAGCTGTCTTCAGTCAAAAGTGAGAGCCTTAGCCAAGGCAATAATAGTGCAAATATCATCAGCATCAAAGACTCCAACTGCTATAAAAATGTGGTGAACTTAAAATCTTAGGACTGAAAAACAAAACTTTGATTAGAGTTGCCATAGGCAGGGAAACTATAGAATCTGGAGAAAGTGCTGCATAAATCTGAAGGCTTAGAGGAACTATGATGTGAAATTTCTGATTTTATGAGCCGTATGCTGCTAAGCACATTTAACTCAATATGAATGACTTTGAGCTCGTTTGATAGAGCATGAGTTTAATAGATTGCAATAAACATCCTGAAAAAAAAAATCTCCAGATTAAATGCAAAACACCTTCAAAACAATTCTTTTGTTTTGGAAGAATGACCCTGCAGGCATTAGACAGCCTGTTGTTTCATTTATAGCTCATCTGTAGTTTCTTTTTTATTCTTGTGTAATTTCCTTCTGAAAGAAAGTTCGAACTTGGAATTAAGTGTTGAAGATTACAAGTTAACCTCAAGGTCCACAGTCCGTATAGATATGGAAGGACTTACAGAGAAGGAAACTGAGAAATAGAATTTGGAGTTTTGGGTTTTTTTGCTCTATTAACTGATCAAGAAAAAAAGTAGTTGGCTTTAGATTTGAAACGGAGCCTTTGCTGTAGATCTCATCTGCTTGCCAGAAGTCTGAAGTGCAGATGGAAAAGTGGATATTGAAGTTTTCCTGCCACAGTGTTCTTAGGATTCAGCATGCAAGATGTATTGCTCTATTAGATAATGTCTGATAATGTTACAGGACCTGATTTAAAGATCATGGCCGTGTCTGTAAAGGGAAGGACACAATACAGACAAGTGCATTCTTTTTAGTGATCTTTATACTTTTTCTGAAGGTAGATTGAAGCACAGTGTTTTTTCTTCATGTGCATAAATTTGTATACACGATCCACTTAAATTATCTACCTTTAAAAGTTTTGAATGGGCACTAGCTAAGGATTCTTGACATCATTTTTTTCCACACTTAGCTCTTGTTCAGGCCCTCATGATTTATTAGGTAAAATAGATTTCAGTAAAATTTTTGTTACTATTTTACCTTACTTTGAATGTATGCAGTAACTAGAGGATTACAGTGATTTCACTGTGATCAAGAATGTAACCAGACACCCAAGAATGAATTGCTACAAACCCAACCATATTCTTCCCCTGCATAGGGCAAATTAAAATTTTTATACCTGAAAGATTATTCACCTCCATAAAGTATGTGAGAGAAAATGATTTCCTAACAAGAGAATTTTCAGTGGCAGAATTTAAAAAGTACACACATAGGCATGCATGCCTGAGTCAATTTTGAAAAACCTAAATTTGACTGATTCCATTGACCGAGTAGCTCCAGAAGTTGTTTAGTCTTGCTGATTCCTGAGCTGGGTCACGGCACGCAGTATGAAGACTGGAGCAAGTGATTAACAACAGATTGGGTAGGAATCTTCTAAATCATCTCTGCTGCTGCAAAAACAAAATTGTTCATGGAATTTTTTCTCCATGTCTGGTGTTCTCTATCTCCTTCACTGCTAATAAGCCTCAGATTTTGCCTCTGTTTCTCATACACAAAAGATGATAGCAGTGTGATCTGAACTGCTGGATTAGATGCTGTTCTGGGTAACTTGATATAGGGCTGCGGTTCTCTGTATTGAGAAATAATTCTGGTATGTAGAACTATAGGATACCACTGTCCTTTTGTTTAAGACTGTGAATTAAGAAAAAAGAAGAGCGAAATGACCAAGTATGGGAAGGATGAGTTGGTTTTCATCTGTCAGTCCAAGGTTAGATGTGTCAGCAATGCCCTAATAATTGCAGGTGAGGGCAATTTTCTGGAATATGGAATGTAAAATGGTGACACTGATGTCCATAGTCAGTAGTTGTAAAAGTTATGTTATGTAGTGGAGGTAGGGTGCATTAATGTTCTTCCAGATTTAAACAAGGGGAAGAGACAATTGATGTGATTATTTCCATAAGGCTAACAGTTGGAAGCCTCACACATTTGATAAATTTGAGGAATGAAACATATTGCATTAGAAGATCATTCTACTCAGTTTTATTGAGCTGTTTCATTTGCTGAACAGCTGTTAATTCTCATAACAGAAACTGATGGATCAACTATCTGCTGCAGGTACCATCTGGTGATACAGAACTAAGCTAAGTCTATTGTCAATATATTGGGTTTAGATTCCTATTCTGTACTTTAAAAGGCCAGAATGCAGTGACTGGGCAGCAGTATTTTCATCTTTGGTGTCCTGCGAGGAATTGTTGAAAATGCAATAGGCACTTGTAACACTTCAAAGTGCTCATTGTAATGTTTTCTCATGAAGGAATCTGCCCTGTTCACGTCTTCTGAAGTGGTTTATTGATTTCTATTCAAAGTCTAACTGGTATTATGCAGAAGCTCTTTCAAAAACAAAAACAAAAAAAAATGTATTTACAAATGTCCTTATCCTAACAACAAAATTTCTAGCTTCGTTACATACTTAGAAATTAGTCATTACCTTTACGAAGTTTGTTTGCAGCATCTGTAAATAGCTTGAAAAAGAAGGTTGCATGAATTATTCACATTTAGTTATTCATTTCCAACCACAGCAGGCAGAAGTGGAACAGTCTTTCACTATGTACTTCTTCACTTGCCTGCTAGATTTAATTTGTTGAACTAATTTCATCTTTCCACAGAGCAAATCTGAATGTCGGTTAGCACTGCTTGCTATCTTCTTGAGTGCCTGGTGCACTGGTGACTTATAGGAGACTTGGACCTTATTTTCTCTATTCAGCAATGAGTCATGTAGCAATGTTGTACTTGCCCCATCAGAGGTCTTTCATTATTTCACTTAGGAGATGTTCCCTACCATAGTTTGAAGTGTTACTGGCCATAGTCTTAGATCTTCTATGGCTGAACAGACGTTAGATATAGAGACAACATAAATGACATAAATTCATTTTCTGTGATATTAAGAAAAAAAATTATTTAACGTCAGTTAATTTTGTTTGAAATTTACCTATAAGGAATGGCTATATAGAAGTTCATCTTATGGATGCCTTTTTTGGTACCTTTTTATAGTTGGTTCTGGTGTTTATTTTTTCCTTTCCATTTGTTCCAACAGAATAACAGGCTTAGGAAACATGCCTTTGAGCTGAAAATGAATGACCTCACATACTTTGTGCTGGCAGCTGAAAATGAACAGGATATGGATGACTGGATTTTCACTCTCAACAAAATCCTGCAAATAAATCCAGAGGGGACCATTCAGGAAAGGAAAAGTGCAGACCTCACCGATCTGAAACTTGGTAAGAGTGAATAATCTTGTATTGTTTTTTAAATCAAATGCAAAAAAAAAAAAAAAAAAGCCTTCAGCTACAAATGTTGAATCACTTTAACTGCCTGAGTCTGTAACAGATTCTGTATCTATTGATTTCTGATGGAGCATCTCTAGCCTTTTGGCAGGCCCTGAACAATGTCAGCTAACTACCCACAGATCATTTTCAAAGGGCCGTGAGAGGGAAGTAAAGCTGGCTCCCCTTAAAGTCAGCAGGAACAACATGGCTCTGCTTTGCTTATGCAGCTCTTTTTCAAGAGTAGTTCACCCTGTCAATGATCTTACTGGTACATTGTGTTTTACTGTCTTGTGTCTCAAGAAAATTTTAAAGAGTCTGCTCTTGGGGAAAGATTCGTTTTCCAGCATTTTGTTTTTCTCTAAACATCTGGAGCTAATGATTAAAAAAAATAAAAATAAAAAATCACCAGCTGTTGGTGTATTGCTCTTTCCCTGGAAGCTTATTGACTTTTCATTTCTTGCTTTTGTGACTTTGCATATTAGTGTGCTTTGACCGTGTAGGAAAGAATTAGATGCTTGGTCATACTGTACTCTTCATGAGACAATAATTCATCATTTCACATAATAAATCCGTGTTCAGTTTGATGAATCCTAGCTATAACTGTATAACTGAAAACTCTTGAAACCTTAAAAATTATCACCACCACTTATAATATGAACTAAATCAAAGCTTTGAACCCCCATACCTCTGAATCTCGAGGAAGTTCATAGCTCACTGAAGGCTTTAAGCTAGTGTTTATAATAAATTCTGATTTCGGAGGGTCAGAAAGCTCTTCATATGGCCAAAGATATGTTTTTATGATTTGGAGGCATGAGGGATTTGCACTTCAGAATCAGAGAAGTGCTTTTGAAAATTCTACTCATTAGGGTATTAAGTAACAGGAAGAAAAATGCGTGTGAAGCATCAAAGACATAAGGTTAACAGAAAACAGTTTTTAGGGGTAAAAACGCTGATAACTTCAAAGCACATTCCTCTTGCTTGTTAGCTTGTCAAAAGGCATGATTCTTTCTTGGCAGAAGAGCCCTGAATGTCTGTAGTGACTTATTTCACAGTGGTCTGAAAGCAGGAGCCAAATAAAAGATTTGCTGTATAGTGCAGCAGCTTTTGGAGTCCAGACTTTCTTGTCAAAGAGCAGATAGGGTTCTGTCTGCCTCACTGACTGCACTGAAAAGTCCTTTTACTGGGAGTCCAAAATCTTTGGGTTGGCATAAATTCTCAGGGTTGTCTTGGGAGGGACTGAGAGAGCAAAGGAAGATGTCTTTGTTGTGGACACGAATATTTGTCATGGATGGACTTGCCAGACACTTCAGCAAGTAGAGTCCGGCATCTTTGGAAGCTTAAATACAGTCTCTGTTATAGTAAACACCGCTGGGAGATGAGGTTGGGGTGAACAGAGGTCACATCAGTATCTCCTCCATTTTAGAGATGGATTCTAAGGGGGAACAAAAAGGAGTCAGATGGGGATTGATTTTTAAAACCCACTGGTAAAAGCAAGCATAACAAAAACATTGACCTACTTATTTATTTATTTGTTTCCCCTTTTCAAGACCCTGCAGAAGCTTCAGTGAATTATGATTGCTCTCAAGAAGAGGCTGATTCTTCAGAGAACACCTTGCATCCAGACTTTGCAAAAGTAATGGCTGTTATGTTTGTCCTTACAAGCTGAGTGGAAAGTGCTGCCTAGGTCAAAATGCCTGCCAACAGATGATCATTACTGTTGTGAAAGGTTTAAAAATAGCATACACCCCATTTTGTGTGTTAGAGCCATGATAAATGATGGAAATAATTTTATTTCTGAGTTGATGGCTTTGTATAAATGAAAAGAATTCCACTGGGTGTAAAGAAAGTACATGCTTGCTAGAGTGAAGTGAATAAGGATCTAGCCCCAGCTGTTGTTTATGAAGTATTTACTTTTTTTAACCTGCATTTCACAGACTTTGGCCCTTAGAGAGACAAGGTTTCCTATATAACTTGCAGCACTTGAAGGAAATGAGCTGCAAACTGTTCATCACCTTCATTAATTTCACTGAAAGATGTTTGTGGAGATATTTCGTCTTCTAGATCCCACAAACTACATCATGCAAATAAGATAATTGTTGAAGGTGCTAAAATGAGGAGAAGCTGGGTTGGAAGTATATCATCACTGGTTTTCCTAAGTGAATGTATGATATTTTTAACCTTCTGTCAGGAAGCACCTATAGATGCTATCTACTTGTACATACATACAGCAAAATGCTGCCTGAGAATGTTATTCCTACAGATTTGAATGAAAATGAGAACAGAATTTGGTTTACATTTTACTTTAGGTCATATTCATATTTATGAAGTGCTCACGCAATTAAAATAGCTACAACAAGAACAAAAGATAAATCACTGTGCTCGTGTGGGAGGGCAACAATAGTATCTGATCATTTTCTCAGCAGGCAGATGCTTTCTTAGTTTCATAGTTTAGTTTAAGCAAACGCTTTCTTTACTGGTGGCCTGCAAGGCTAAAATAAATGGTTTGCAAGTTGTATTGTGCTTGTATTGCCCTTTATATAGTTAGTTCTTCTTTTTACCCTTTGCTCTATATGCCTGGCTGCAGTAACCAGGGCCTGTCCCTTATTTCCTGATCCTGTATCTGCCTTAACCAGGGACAGAGAGATGGGTGGGAAGAGGACTCCCAAGCCTGACATTTGTGGGTATTCTGCAGTCTGTGGGATTCTGCCTGTTTGAAAGGCAGGACAACACTTTCCCACTCTCCTCTCTGCATTCCCTGCAACAAAAATGGTTTTGTGGGAGTCTGTTTTTCCCTGGGGTTGTGAATCCCCAAAGTATTTTCAATGTGGTGAGCCACTATTCTGACACCTTAACAATGGACTCTTTAGGAACATATATGAACTTGAGTTACTTAATTGGTCTTCTTTTGGGTTCCTTTGAAGTATATTGCAGGCTGAAAATCCTTCTTCACAAAGGCATAACCTTCAAAGAATGTTTGAAAGCACTTTGGAATACCTGCTGCAGAAGTGAAGGCTGTTATTATAAGTGACACATTGGTCATTCATTTAAAGGTTTAACAACTCTATGGGTTTCTGTTCTTGTGCAGAAAACTAATTTATTGTCTGTCACTACAGTACATCACAGAAACAGAAGAAACAGTGAAAGCTTCTCGAAATACAGAGCGACTAAATCTTTTCTCCTTGGATCCTGATATAGCAGTAAGTGAAATTACCTTTTTGAGTTCCTGTTTTTAAATGCAGATGGTGAGCTAACAGGCTTAGCTAAGCTACCTGTGTGGCTGGGAGTTCAGTGGGCAACTGAGAGTTCCGCCCTGTGCTAATCTCACTTGTGTGCGTGGGACTGTTAGGCTTGAAAATAAAAGTAGAATGGAAATGGTGTTTCTTTTCAGCTTCAAAATGAGCGGGGGGAAAAATGCTGTCCGTGCTCTGCAGAGGTTTGTGTGTAGACTGCCTTTATCTGATTGCAAAGTGGTTGTAGTTGGGTGGGACCTCTGGAGGTCATCTTGTCTGACTAAACTGAGTCAGTAAACAGACTGAAAATATTACAGGAACAGAACCTTTCATTGGACTAGGAATATCACAGTAACTAATTTTTATTGTTATTCAGTGCACTGAATTTGACTACAAAATGTGAATGGGTTTAAGAAGCAAGAGGTACAGTTGGAGGTATACAAGTCTATATATGTGAAAGATGTCTAGCTGGAAATTGTAGGAAGGGCAGATTGCTTTTCTTCTTATCCTCAGCTTGCTTAATTAGTGTTAGACTTCATGATTAAAATAATATTTCTGTTTGTGCTAAATGAATGCTTGTTGGTTGACTTAACAAGGAATATGGAGATATCAGCAGTGATTTTGTGAGGTTTTCTGGTAATTCAGTGATAGTAAACACCTCTAGAAAGCTTTCTGAGTTTTGGATTATCATGCTTTTTCCATATATATCTAATCACCTAACATATTTCAGTCAGTGAATCCTCAGAAAAAGGAGTTTCCAGGGACAAACTCAGTGATCAAGCCATTTGAAGAAAAACCTGCTAAGCGGATCCTGATAACTTGCAAATCCCTCAGTTTGAATCTCCAGGCCTGTGTTACTGAAAATGAAAATGATCCTTCAACTAATGTAAGCTTTCATTATTTCCCTGTGTACTTTTTCCTTTTCTCCCCCTTCGGAAAATACTTCCTCTGCACTTATTACACTTGGTAAGCTCCCCCTCAGCCTATCCCTTTGAAACGAGTAATGAGGCTGGGGAACCTTTCAGCACTTTGGAGCTGATTTAGGTTGCAAACTTTTAGCTACAGTTGAATGGGGAATTGAAAACATTGAGACTCTTGAGGATCCTTAACAGTTGCTATAAGAACAAGTTTAAACTGCCAAAGTCTATGTAAGGAGGCAATTGAATATCAGTTGGTGGTGGGTAATTGGTATTTTTAGTCGTTTTTCTCAGAGAGTTTGGGGACCAGACAGATTAGATTACAGATGAGAAGGCAAATAGAAAGGACTGGATGCTTTATCAAGTAGAAAAGCCCAGAGTTAAAAAATATATATTCAAAAAAAAAAAGGACAAAGAAAATTTTGTTTATATTTACTTTAAGAAAAAAGTGCAGGGAAAGGGAAGTTGTCATTATCAGTCCATAGCTTTAGGTTAATTCTCCTCAGAAGCAGGGAAGGAAGGTTTTGAGAAATATGTTCTGGGAACTCAACTTTCATATATTCCATGAAGCATTGATTTTTATATTGTTTGTGTATTTCCATATGACAATGACCTCTCCAGTGAGTGCGTATTCAGCATAATGTGATCAATACTTTTTTGGCAGACTGGAATAGCTGTTTAAGGAAGCTCATGATAAGTGAACCAAGGGCATGCACTTGTTTGTTACAGAAGCTGCAAAAGCATAGAATATTGTACCTGCTGATACACTGCCCTTATCTCCTGAGTTTTAAGATTCCGATTTCCAAACGGCTTAGAACTTGTCATCACAAGTTTGTCTCTCTTATCCTGACTGATGTGTTTCATCAGAACAGTGAAGGCTCTATAGAGGTTACTTACAGTCATACAATTTAATTCCCTGGCACTATGGGATAGAACAAGTGGGTACTGTCAGAGCTGTTTGTATGCTCTTGGTTTCCAAGCAAAATAGAACATGTGTTTCCCACTGAATAATACACCCACGCGTTTGTGTTTGTACCAGTAAACGTTTTTCATCTCATTACATTTGTCATTATTTCTGGTCACATTCCTGATGATGCCTGGAAGACCCACCCTCACTATCCATTCTTTTATAATGAGTGCAAATTTGCGTTAAAATTATTCTGTAGCATTTCTCTGAGATCTGTTAATTTACTCTAATCATTATCTGCAACAGAGACATTTCTGTATTCTTTCTGCAAGTTTCTGTGTTAGCTGCTGACTGCTGTTCTGGCCCAGTGTAAATGAACTACCTTTTAAAAGCCCCTAAATGTTGGAATCTTTGTTGCTGGGTGAACATGTGCTTTCAATGAATCTCATAATTTGTAAACAGTCTTTGTTTACTTTCTTTTTTTCTAGTTCTATGGTTCTAATAAAAGATTTTACACTCTCTCTCTCTCTTGGTGACTGCATTGTTTTGTTTCTGGTGTTTTCACCAGGTGGAGCCTTTCTTTGTGAGCGTGGCACTGTATGATGTCAGGGATGGCAGGAAGATGTCTGCTGATTTTCATGTGGATTTGAACCATACTCTCGTCAGACAGATGATTTCAGGTTCTTCGTTTTCATTAGAAAATGGCACTGTTGAAAATATAGACTCGAATGAAGTGGAAGAACCACAGGTCAGGGGATTCCCAGAAGAATGGCTGAAGTACCCAAAACAGGTATTCCATGTGTGGCTTATGTGACTTAGTGCTCTCATGACTAATTTTACTTCAGTAGTATTAATTTTCATTGGAGACTTTTTCTACTATCAGAGGTTCTTTTTTCATAACGTGCTTTTTCTAACAATATATATCAATGGTACTTGGATACAGATGCATGATATTTACAATCCATTCACAATTCAAATAATTAATGTCTGTCATTTAGAGAGATCAAACATATTTCCTGAATTCTTTGGGTTCATTCACTGATGTTTATCAAACCAACCAATCAAAACTGAACTTAAAGTCTGATCTATATGCTGTGTTAATATCCAAGTACCCCCATGTTCTTGCCTTATGTTGCATTTCTTCTCAGTGCCATTCCCATGAGGTGTGGCTGATATTAGTGTTATCCCAGACGAATGGTTAGGTTAGGTGATTCTAGCATTTCTTCACTTCAGTTAGTGTCTTTGCAAGGTGCTGAGGGCACAATCTCACTGCAGAGCTAATATGAAGATTTTAGTTTCCCTATGGCTGTCTTGAATGCATAGAGAAATATCCTTTGTAATGCCTTCAGAGTTTAGTTTGATGGCATTTCCATAAGCAAAGAGCACTGGCAGTATTTCATTTCATCAATATTGCCATATACTTTTTTACTGTTCTCTTTTCTATTCTCAGGCTCTTTTCTCCATAAGTAATCCTCATTCTGAGATTGTATTAGTAGCAAAAATAGAGAAGGTGCTCACAGGAAACATTGCCAGCAGTGCTGAACCTTACATTAAGAATCCTGATTCTTATAAGGTAATGTAACATGAACAAGTTCCTTCTCTGTAAGTTTCAGCCTATTGGAAGCTGAAGACATTAGCAATTCTGCTCGCGAATCTCACCAGTCCTAAGAAAGCAAGTGCCCAAACTCCACTAACTTTGTTAAGATAAAATTATTATGTGGTGACCAACTACAATCTCATAAATGTTTTCACCCAGGTACACAAAATGAAAAAAATACCATTTTGACTGAAGCATATGAATCCATGCATGGTGCATTCTCATGCTAGTTATGCCCTAGCAAAGTGAAATTCTGTTTCAGTAACCTTTTATGAATTCTGAACTAGTGCACTTTGTATGCTCACATAACCAGGGTAGGCACCTACCTGTGTCTGAGAACAGACAGAGCATTTGCCATAGATATATGAAAGCAAACTGTAATAGTAATTTAACTGCTGTAGTTCTGACTTAAAGGGTACTGAAGAGGTTTAATTTGTCAGTAGTTCCATGATGCCTCTCTTGTCCATCCCAGAACCTTCTGTCATGGGCAGTATCAGATCCATTTATTTTGGGGCCACTGCAACCTCTCCAGCAGAAGTTTGTTATCCTGTGCTGTAGATATTACTGGCGTATTGGTGACACAATTCATAGTTTTTCTTTTTTGTTGTTTTATAGTGTGCACAGAAAGTGTTAAAATCCAATAAACAATTCTGTAGCAAGCTGGGAAAATACCGTATGCCATTTGCTTGGTCAGTGAGGTATGTATTCTTTTTATAATTGTAGCAGTATCTTATAGATTATTCTGTTCTTGGATTTATATCTTACTGCTTTCCGCTTGTTCTGACTAAAGCTAAGCAAAGCTTTCTGTGTGATGCAGACCCCAGAAGATCCTGCAACTTTATTAGTTCATTGCCCTATTTCTCACACAGATGAGTATTGGTTACTTTCTCATTAAATGTTACTGTGTTGGAATCTTTTATTTAAGTAAGCAGAGAAGTTGCCAGAGAGTAACAGAGGTAACTGACAGATTATCTAGGTATCGTGAGCTCCACTAGTGATTTGATGCTAAAAATTACTGAAAGATTTTGAAAATCACAATTTTTACAATCATTTCCTACAAAGATAGTTACTGTCAGATACAAGGATGTAATGGCCACATAAAATACAGATTCAACAGTCTGAAGTTCTGCCTGTCACATTTCAAGTAAACATAACCAAGAACCTGGAGCAATGGTGACCCCAGTACAGTGCCTTAGGCCATGGAAATGAGAATGCTTTAGGTACTTTTGCAATTTTACTGGCTACTAGGTGAAAGAGACCCGTTACATTCTTGTTTGGAAGGTCAGTTGGGTTTTATTGCAGTAACAGTAGCAATATTTGATTCGTGCTCTTCCACTCTGTTCTCCTTTCCCATGGATTACTGTATAGTTCGGTGCTACTCACTGCTGTCATCCTCAAGCTGTTCTTCCTATGCCTCTTGATCCCTTTCTATCAAGTTGCCAAAATAGATGTGGCTGCCTTCTTTTCGTTATTTCTTCAGATTTTCTAGTAATTCCTCTATCCTCCTTTCTGTTTGTTCCTTCTCAGTCTTCTGTCCTTTCCTCATCTTGTTGTAGCCCTGTGATAACAGGTCTCTCTGACCAAGCTACTCTGTCTGTCCCTCTGGCAGCACTGTCTTTCTGCCATGCATGGAGCAGGGAATACAATATTTTATATTCTCTATAAAAAGGAAAGCTCATCCATCAGCAAGCACAAGCAATCTTCTTTTTCTGTTCTGACACAGCAGGCCTGCTGGAGGGCTGCCTGAAGCTGTAGAAAGGAAGAAGGAAAAAGCATTAGGTGAAAATGTCATGTGTGGTGCTCTCCATGACCGTTAGGGATAGCTCTGTGGCTTTGTTTTTCTGGTGTGGAAGTATGGGGCACCAGAATCACATGGTTTGTCCTTCAACATGTAGGTGAAAACTTGTGTTTTTAGCACGCGGTGCTTGCGTGGCAAAGGAGCAAACACAAAGTTATGGCCATTTGAGGAATCATTTATTTTTCACTGACATAATTTTTTTTCTCAGTATTCAGTGGGAACAGGAAAAGTGGGCGCGTGCTCAGGAGAAGGGCAGAAAATGTGCTCTGATCTGTCACAGCAAGCTCAAGGGTGTTCATTAATATAATAGTAGGTCTGTGTAGCCAAGGGGCCATTCATCAAAATGATATTGATGGGTGTCTGTTTTTTTATTGATGGGCTACTTTTAGTGTGTAATAGATGGTATGGTGGCAAGAGGTGCAGGCTGGGCGACAGGCTGACTTGGGGCTTTTTGTTAGCTCTGTCCTGGCTGACTGTTGCTAGTGGCTTCAGTTATGTGTCCTGTAACTCAGTCATTGCTTGTGTGTGTGTGTGCCTCAGTACAGCAGGGATTGGGTACTCAGGAGCCTGAGCCTTCCTCAGCCTTCCTCTGTTAGTGTTATTTTCCTCAGGAAAATAAGACTGAAAAGACCTTCACATTGTGCTGTATTTTACACTTTCTGTAGGAGAGCATCAAATCATTCCTAAATATGTTTATTTAACCAATATTCTGGCTCTGATTTCCCGCATAGAAATAGAAATACGTGCTTGTGTTAGCAGATGCAGAGCAAACTCAACATTTCGTAGCCAGTTACAGTGTGTGCATTACACAAATGGCCTGCACGTGAGCAGAGGATGTACCTGGAATTTGTGGACATCCCTCAATTCCAGCAGGCAGTAGTTTTGGATGTCATCCTACTTCAGTGCTTCACTGCCCATAACATTAAGGAGCTCCCCTTCCATCTGTGTGATTAATTACTGAAAATACACTTGGGGGTGTTTATCAGCTCTTAAAACTTTTCATTATTAATCATTTAAGGGGATGAGATAACAGTGTAAAATTGTTGTCCAAATAAACCACGTGTACCATCTTGTTGGCATCAGTGAAATTGCACAAGAAATTTATTTAAATCATTGTGTCAAATTCTGCCCTCATTTACATCTATTTGTGTTTTAACATTACTCAGAACACTCTTCAGTAAAAGCAAAGTATAATTTGGCTCTGTGCAAACTATTTCTATTTTCTCAGCTTGAAAATAGAAGTTTCCACCGGAGACTATCATATTACAGGGGGAAAAAATGGTGTGACTGGGATAAATAGCAAAACCCTGCATTTGAAATAACTGGAAAACACATTTCCATTCTGGCATTAGCCTCACTCCTGTTTTTCTGCAGAAATTTTCCCCCCTAAAGCAATTGCAGATGACCACAATGTGATTTTTACATATATGTTTAACAAGTCGAAGTCTGACAGTTGAGTTTTATACAAGTGACTGAAACTTTAATTGTCTTATGTGGCATCCAGTTGGTTATCATTATGCAAAAGGATGACTCAGGGTTCCTTCCTGATTTCTTGCTGGCACTGGTGTAATCTGGTGCCTATATACTCTCACAGGTATACAGATTCTGTTAGAATTGCAATGTGTCAGTATCATTTTCTATTGAAAAGTGTGTTTCAGTGTGAAATTACGAACCTTGTTTAGGTTTTCTGCATTTAAAGAGTTGTTGTAATTGTGGACTATCAGCTGATTATATCAGAACAGTAGAATAATTGAAACATTTAAGATACTGGAAAAGTATCATTTTCTATAGTGAAATCTGACGATTTCTTCAGGATATTAGTTTTGTTTTTTTTTTCTTTTTAAGATCTATTTAATAAATAAGTAGCAGGTAGTAAGGAATCATTAATATTTTAGGTAAGTATTGGACTCCTGGGCTGTTGAAGTGTTTTGCTACATTTGCTTTTCCTTGACCTTGTCACTCATTGTTCTAAAATGCCTTTAGTATGTTCACTGTCATAAGGTGCTCCATCTGTGCCCAGGAACTGAATGGATCCAGCAAAACGTGGGAGTGCAGTTGTTTAACTGCAGGTGTAAAACATGTAATATTGCTACTGTGAAAGTTCTTCAACTTTAAAGAGCTGGGAGCATGAATATGTCCATATAGCTTGACAAGCAGTAAGCAATCGAACTTTGCTCTGCATGCAGGAAGTATGCATTTGTGAGAATCAGCTTGCTTTCCGTGGATGTCTGAATTGCACCTGTAGTGGCAAGTGCTCTTGGAGTGAGCTACTTCCAACGCAGACCTGGCTCCTTCTGCACTATGAACACCCCCAACCTGGTTTACTAAGTGCCTCTGTAACCCAGTGTTCTGAACACCGGGATGGGAATTATTCATTGGTTCCCACAGAAGCTGGGTTTGCTCAGCAACCCCAATGCAGAGCCCAGTGGCACAGCCAAAATCCTTTCTCAACATTTTGGTTCTCTCTGGTAGGCTGGAGAAGGAGGAAGCAATGCTGAGCTCATCATAATGTCACCAGTACTGTCATAGTTATTTAATCTTATCTTTTTTCTTTTTTTCCATCAGTGGTTTAACAGGATTTGTAAAATAACTGATGGCTGCCAGAAGTTGGGTCTGGTTTCTTCCTAGTAACTTAAAATATTTGGTGCTGGTGTGGACTCTATTCCCCGTAATTCTTGAAAGCAAAAATCTGATAGAAGAGGGCCTATTATTCTTTACAGTTACAAAGAAATGAAATAGTAGTGTTTCTCTCAGTTAATTAATTAAAGACAGGGTGCGTTTGTACTCATTCTTGGGATCTTCTTCCAAGGGTTTACTCCATTATTTTGCATCTGGCAGCGATTTGTGCTGGCATCAATTACTCTTCTCCCTGGCAGTGAAACAGAGAAGTAAATTAAAGAAGAAAGATTGGCCACATGATTCACAGAACAGCACTTAGTGTCAAGAACGTTTTACTTTTGTTAAGCAATGTTTTAGCGTACAGCGGTTGAATCCAAAGTTCATTAGTTTGGATAGCTGCTACATTATCCAGTCCAGCCAATGTGTGTGACCCTTGGGGCTGGACAGAGGGCACTGCAATGTCTTAATTAAATCCTGCAAGTGTCAACGAGCAGGAATGGAAATATCTGAGCATGTTTTCCTGTGTGTACAACAGCTGATACTTATTGTTCCCAGTTATAAACCATGTCCTTTCTTTCCATTTCACTTGGCACTTAGTAACTGGTTCACCAAAAATTTAGTCAGTGTTCCACAAGCTTGTTTTATGAGGGAAAGCTAAGGCACAGTGAGTTGGTGTCTTGCTTCTGGAAGACACAGAACAGATTTAATGCATGAGAAAACTCTCTAGGAGTCTCTGCCCTGGTTTTGCACAAGCGCATGCTTCTTTATGTGATGAGATCTAATGGTTGCAATTTGATGTTTTGCTGTAATTTCTTTTATTAAAATGAACAATGGAGGGTGGAGTGGAAAGTGGGCTCTGGTGAAGTACACTTCAGCTTTCTCAGTTGAGACTTAACAACCAAAAATAAAGAGGGGAAAAGTGAGTGGATGCTGAGCTGGATGGTGATGATCTTTCTAGCACTAAAATGCAGGAACTCTGAGCTGTCAACAGTCAGGCGACATCTGAGGTGACTCGGGACTGTTTGTATAGTGTAAGATTCTTAAGTCTTTGCAAAACTGGGGCAGTGTGTGTAAATACACTGGAACTGTCTCTGCTCCTGCAGAGGTATACCTCTGAAAAGTTTTCTTGTGTGAAGTTATGCAGAAAGTTCTTAAATCTGTGGAAGAGTTCAGATCGTATCCTTATTAAAAGGTGACATGACAATTTCAAGCATTCAAATTGATGTGCTTGTAAACATGTCACTTTTCTTTCTTTACAGACCAGTGTTCAAAGATAATCAGGGAAATGTTGACAGAGACTCACGATTCTCACCTTTATTCAGGCAAGAAAGTAATAAGATTTCCATGGAAGATTTGATTAAGCTAATAGCCGAATACAGAAGGTAAGGAGTGCTTTTTAATTCTATTTGAGAAGGTATAAAAGCTTTATAAAGCTGTGCAAGTTATTTTTCACAGGTTTTTTCGTTGTTTAGTGCAATGTGCCAAAGTAGCAATATTAAATTGGTGTTTTTCACATTAGTCAGTGTCTGCCAAAGACTGCTTTAGATTTTCTAGTTTTCCTGGAAAGTCATTTGGCACATTAATAAATGTTACTGTAACCTAAAGATAGTAATTTTTTAAATTCGCTTCCGTCCTTCCATCAGAGGAGATGCAGGTGAAGGAACCAACACGGGACAGTATCGTAAAAACAAACAAAATCAAACACATGGAACTGTGAAAAAGTGTTCTTTAATAGTTTCTCTGTTCCTGGTTTGGTCTGTTTGAGTCTCTGTGACAAACTGCGGAATGAACATTTGAAAGAAAAAGCTTTTCCAAGTGCTTGACAGTACGTAAATTAGTGAATAGGAGTGTGGCTGGGTAGTCTTCCACATAGGTGTAGGTCAGGTTATTTCTCCAGCAAAGACTAGATGAGTGACATGAGAATTGAAGCTTGAATTTCTTCTTTACTCAGATGCACCTAGAAATAATTTAATTAAATTTTCCTATTCCATTTATGTGAGTCACAGAAAGACTGAATATCTACTAGGGAAATTGGATCAATCCCTTAATCACTTGGATTACCTTACTGTTAGTAATTGGTAAATTTTGTTGACGTTCTTGATACTTGACTAAGAATTTTCTGCTCTTCTGGTCTGTTTGAAGCATCTCCTAGATAAAAAGGAATTTATTATCATGATTTTGGCATATTTCAAGCTGCTTAGGCACAAGGAATACATCTCAGTCCCTTTTCAGCATAGCACTTTTCAGAAGCCACGATTCTACAAGCTCCTCGTGTCTCAGTCACAGAATTACTTTTAAAGAACATTTGTTTCAAACTGTAGAAAGAAAAAGTGAGTAAGTTAACTCTTTCAAGGATAATTGTTAGTTCAACAGTTTCTTCCTCTTCCATAACGTGTGACTTCTTGCAAAGAGAAGGCATAGAGAAGGAGTGAAGCCAAGAAAGAAAAAGTATTTCTTCCCTCCTGTTGCATTTCTTTTGAGTCTGGACACCAACAGGTTTATTTTAAAGGTTTTTACTATATATTTATATCTTAAATCAGGGTCTACTTTTCATTTAGGTTTAATTCCTATTTTGGGTCTTATGTTCCTTGTTCTAATTTTCTAAAATGTTTTCATTTCTGTAATTGCAGAGCAGAGAAGATTAGCAAAATACAGACCATACCTGGCAGTTTGGAGATTGCAGTTGATTGTGTTCCTTTGGAGCATCCAAGTATGATTTCGCTTTGTGATTAAATATTATAATTAAATAGGACATTGTCATAGGCTTTCTATCCTGAATTGTGGTAATGAGACCGTTCTGATAGAACTGTCCATCACTGTGTAGAAAAATGTATCCAATTGTTTGGAAAGAGAATGTGCCTGATTTTGGCTTTTTTTTTCATTTAATTACACCATTCTTTTTTTCCTCTTTCACCTGCACAAATATGCTTTCATGATACAGAACATAACCTGCTTTCTCCATATGTGATGAAAGTGCAGGGGTCACTTTTTGATATCTAAGACTTTTCAGAAGCTTGGGCTTCTGTTCAGCAAGATGTTAAGAGCCTGGCACTGTCAACGTTTCCTGTGATGCATGTATCTTCTGTGAGTCTGCACATATGGGATGTGATTACCAGCAGGTTTAGAGAATGCAGATGAGATGAAGGACTTTGTTCAGAGGCAAATCTGGCAAAAGTGCAACTCCTAGGACAGATGCTTCTAATTTAATCCTGTTTTAGTTTTTGTTTCAAGGGACGCATTTCTGTGGCCCACTGTTGCAAAAACCTCGGGACCATCTCAGTTCCTCTGAATTAAGTTTAACAGTCACTGTTGTTCAGATATCATTACATCTATGGTCCCTGTTATTTAGTTCAGAACAAGCACAGCAACTGCTCAGTGTCAAGATGGAGATCAGATTGGGCTGTAGACAAAATGTGGTCTGTGTAGTCATAATATGCTATGTATGCGTGTGTTAAGATATGCGATGATCATGCATTTTATACTGTCTGTACGTGGTATTAGATTTAAAAAAACTTTTACTAACATTTAAAAAGAGATTTTTATATTTGGAATTTAAAAAAAAAAATAATAACCTACTAACGAAGTAAGCAAAATGTTCCAAAGCAGCTTGGATCTTTCATTATTACCTGGCTCAGTTCACTGTGGCCAAGTGAAGGTTTGATGTTAAAGGTACACACTAGTGAGGTGCCCAGTACATGTGGAAAGTCAGTGAAAATTCCCTCGCCTTGAACAGTAACAGCTTACACATTTCTTCGGCACAGGGAGAATGCTTACTTTGAGTAAGGTTGTAAAAAAAAACCTAAAGCTGTAAGAGAAAAATTAAAATCTTGATGAAAACTTGACTTCAGTCAGCTCTGAAGGAAGCTCCTGTAGCAGCTGTATCCAGTTCTGTTGTAACACCACCTTCCCACTAAAAATAAAGGTCTTGCTTTGTGTTAAAATCCCTTTTTTGCCAAGAAGAGCCAAAGCAAAAGAAGCTGGATGCAGATGTTGTCAAGAAGCTGCCAGTACAATTATGTCTCTGGGGATGGACACTGCTCTGCTTTATATTAGCATCAATTTGTATTAGACAACTGCAGTAGGTCTCTGTTTTGGTAAGATGTTATTTGAGATAGCGACAATAAGAGCTAGAGACAGGGATATATCAGAAGATGTCTGTGTTTAAGCTTGTAGAAATCTGTTGCTTTTTCTGCTGCAGAAGAGGAGGGGGCGGGGGAGGGAAGGCCAAAATTATGTAGTTTTAAGAAGGGGAAAGAAAGAAAACATCCATGATGCCTGGTCCCTGCCTCTTGACAGAACTCTGAAACTGTTAGGAGGAAAGCAGCCATGTCCCCTGCTTTTCCCCAAAAAATAACCTTAAAACCCTCTCCAAAATAGTCTTAGAACTGGGTGGCTCCATCTGTGCAAAGGACAGTTATGGAGAGTGGCTGATGGCCTTACAGCCAGGAGCAATGTGACTGCAAGCAAACTGGGCTGTTGCCTCTGCATATGCATCTGTGAAATGTGAGGCACAGAGGCCAGACCTTCGCAACAGACTTGATTTTTCCAGATGGCTTCTTGTCATTGTTACTGCTTCTTCTGACAAGAGCAATAATAGCCTGTAGAGTACATCTGAGCTACTGCTATTGAAAAGCTTCGTACTCATATTACTTACAATGATTTTTGTATGCAGTTGAACACTATTTCTATTTCCCTGTGATTTTTTTCATGGCCTACCAGAAGCACAGTGTGCTGAGCCCGCAGCAAGGCTCCTGCTGAGAGACCTTTCTTTGTGCTGCTGGCTCATCCTTGTATCAGCTCTGGCTTTCTCTAGTAAGAGGCAAGGTTAATGGCCAAAATAGGCACAGGCAGAATGCTTATAAATCAAGTTTGAAGGGCAGTTGGCCAAAATCTAAGATATAACGCATCTTTTTCTTCTAAGATAAGTTGCCTGAGATTTGCCCAAACAGAAAGTTGTGTAGGCTTTGATCTTAGCTTTGTAGGCTAAGACCAATAGGCAGTCTCTGAGTACTGGGAGGAACCTTCATAGCAGGAGAGGAAACACTCCAAAGTTCATATGCGACCCCGAGAGTCTTCCCTGACCAGTGGAGGAATTGGTGTGGTTGCCTTCTGGCTCTGTTGCTGGAGCTAGAGAGAATAAACCTTCCTAAGCATTCTTTGCAACCATCAGTGGCTCCCTTCTGGCTGACTAATGCAAGTGATTTTAATGCTGCTAATTTTGAATTGGGAAAAACAGCAGTTTTTATGGATTTTTCCAGTTTAAATCAGAAGCTGTGTCTGTTGTGGGGGTATGCAAGTGAATCAGACACACAGTTTCAGTGGGCAGCAGGCTGGAAAGAAAGATTTCCATTTCTGTCGGAAACAAAACAAACCGAAAGCAGCCTGTATGGCTGGCACAGAGCTTCTTCTCCCCCCACCTGCTTGTGCTGCAGAAGACCTGTGCTATACTGAAACTGGTAATTTCCTCGTGTTGGTTTTGAAGAAAGTAAAATTGAGAATACTTGTATGCAAGGGGTCACCAGCTTCTTTCAGTTTCCTCCCCACAGCTGGGTGGGATTTTCCAGTGGGTCACTGTTGGAAAGAATTCTTACCCAGAATCTTCAAATTGCTTTTCCCAAAAATCGTTCAGGACACCCCTAAGTTGATGACCCACATCTTCTCAAGTGCTTTTATGCAAACAGTCCTCATGTTTTTCATGCTGAGATTGCAGGTCTCACTGATTCAGTGATACAGATATACAGAGTATCAGTAATCTCTCCCTGTTGTCTGGGTGACAGTTTTTGTTTTCATCTTCTGTTTCTTAATTGGATTTCAGTCATCCCAATTACACCGTGTATTTAATCTAGTACTGTGCTGCTTGTTTCTTCATTTTGTTTACTATGTTATTAGATGATAAAAAGGATTAAATGAGATATTGGACTGTAAAATTAATTAGAAACAGCATCAGATATTCATCACTTATTTCATTGAAACTGTCAGCGTACTGATGGTTCTGTTATGCCATCAAACACCTTCAAATACTGTGAATGTCAAAAGTTTTTCAGTGCTGCACTGTTTAACTTCAGTGAGATAAAGTGTTTAAGATTGATGTATGTAATCCTGGTTTTATGTGAATGCATGTTACAGTGAAATTTGACCCACTGCATCTCAATATTGCTTATTCTTAGTAAGACTGTATAAAAAAGGTCATAAGGGATGGTTTTCTTTTCTGTTCTTTTGAAGATTGTGTAACTTCATCTTTCATCCCAATCAAGCCATTTAATGATATAAAGGAACATCAGCCTACAGTGGAAGTTGAGGAGTTTGTACAGGAATCAACAAAATATTCTCGACCTTACAGAGTTTACAAGAACCAAATATATATCTATCCAAAACACCTCAAGTATGATAGCCAAAAACATTTCAATAAGGTATAGTATGTGATGATCAATTCAGGCCTATATTGAGTAGGTATGTATTACATGAGCTCTGTTATTGGAATGATGGAGTACTTATTGAAAGGAGAGGAAAATAGTGATGCAAACCACTGATAATTTTGACCTTTGCAGTCATAAAACATTGTTACAAATTTAATGAAATAAACTTGTGGATTAGTTTTAAGTTTTATCACTAATTCATGGACTAGTGAGAATGAGGTACTAGCTTTTTCACAGTCTTCAGAAGGTACGTATTTTAATGAAATTATGTATGCAGATGCAGTGAATCTGGAATTTTCTTTTTTAAGTGAAACTTGAGTGCTGCTTGCATTTGTATGCTGGTCACTTTATAATCTGCTTCTCTGCGGTTGATTGATAGCTCTGGAGGCAAGGCAGGAAGGCATTTCAAATTTGCATGTTTTTCTTAGATTTTGGAAAGAGCTAATTTCACTCCTTGTTGCTGGCCTGCATTTTTATGGCCATCCTAGTCCTATTCTGAGTGCTAATACGTTTCTTTTTCAGGCACGGAATATAACAGTATGCATCGAATTTAAAAGCTCTGATGAAGAAGGAGCAAAGCCACTGAAGGTGAGCCACCACAAAATACATTCAGAGAGCATTGTTTCTGAGAGCATTACTTATACAACCCAGGAATGGGAACTATACTGATCTGGAACAGTTCAGCTTACTGGTTTTACAGTGAAACTTGCTTGGTCTAAAATTCACTATTTATCTGAATTTTCTTCCTGAGCTTAAGATGCTTCGTAAGAAAGAATGAGACAAAAAATTAGAAAAGTTTAAACTTCATTCTTAACTTTGCTATTGACCGAGCTCTGTAACGTAGTAATGTTGTCGTGTGAATTCTCCACGAATAAAGCTGTCGTCGAGAACCTCTGTGCCAGCAAGGGGATTGTTAACAGAAGTCAGTAAAGGCCTTATGTTGTGTATTGAACCTCATAAAGATGAAGTAGCTTTTGTAAAGCTTTTTGCAGAAGGCATTGGAATAATTAACAGCAAGGAGGAAGTTTAAGGAGTGCATTGCTTAGAAAATTCAGGGTAATTTTCGTGGATCAATGAACTATTACTGGAAGCTTGTTTAAAAATATTAATTTGTAAGCAATTATCAATCCTTCATGATACTGCTTTTAATGCACATGTGTATTCAATATACTAAGAGTACTATCATCAGCAAATTTGACAATGTAATCGAAGTATGTTGCTTTTCTCAGCGCATTTACGGGAAACCAGGTGGACCATTATTTACAACAGCAGCCTACACCGCTGTGCTACATCATTCCCAGAATCCAGATTTCTATGATGAGGTCAGTCTGCTTTTTTACTCATAAAAAACTAATCCCACGTGTTTGCTAATGAGACGGGAACAAGTGTAAAGAATACCTGTTAAAATTTCTTTTGTACATGCATGGAACTTTATTATGTCAATCTACGTAACTGTGTTATATCTCAGTGAGTCTTTCCTCTTATAAGATGTTCTGAGTACGTTTAAGATGCTGTAGAGTTGATTAGGAACAGCCCACTCTCTAAAATGCTTGTCTGGATAGCATTAGGGATTCATTGTATCTCTGAATATGATGGAAACAATAAATGTTATGATGAAGAATGGGAAGAAATGTCAAAACAAATCCCTCTGACATATAAGATCTGCATTGGGGCATTTTTGTTTATCCAGTGATCCGCACGGAATGTACAGTGATGTGTAGTGGCTGCAGCAAGTAGCTTAGCTCACACGTTGGCAGATGCAGCTCTAGAATGCTGGTTGTGTGTTGGCCTTTGCCAAATGCTAGATGCCCATCTTTACCATGCATTTTTACATTTCACCAACACCAACTATGATTTCCAAGCTTTCTGCAAGTGAATTTAAATTCGCCCTTTCAGTGAGCAGTGTATTTGATGGTGTGATAATGCCATATGTGTTTTTTCACTACAGCTTCAATGTAGTGATAATGCTGGCAAACAGCCCCAGCAGAGTAGTTAACCAGTATTTTCCAAACCACTTGATCTTGTAAAAATTTCTAAACATTAAAACAGAGGTAAGGTCAGCAACTGTAGATATAGGCATTAATTTAAAATTTGTGTTTAGGAGCTGGGGTGGGACATTTACATTTTCATAGAGTAATTTAGGTTGGAAAGGACCCTTAAGATCATCATCAGATCCTGCCATCAAAGTTAATTTCAGTGATTTTTGAACTACATTCATCCTACTCCTTTGCAGACAGTGTTAAGGGTTATAACACATCTGACAATGTGCTTCTCTGTGATCTCAATGAGCCATTTGCTTTGGGCAAATCACCTTCAGTGTAAATGAAGAACTGAACTCAGACCTTAATAGATAATATGGCTGGAAGAGGCATGTACCTGTTCTAAGTGTTACTTGTATTAGTCAGAAAAGACAGCAAATGCAGTCTTGAAAATAATGTAGAATGTTATCAAAAAAGTTGTCTTAGCCTCTATGTCTGAATGCCCAGTTCATATCTATACTTATGGTATTAGATTCTTACCCATAAGCTGATTTAACACTGCAAACATTTACCAACAACTTCTAAGCCTTACTTTAAGCATAGCGTCAGCTTGGATAAGCGTTATCACAGTTCAGAAGGGCAAAGTGTCTTTTTCATTAGTTCCTATGGTAACATATTTTGATTGTTTTGTATATTTATTCCAGTAGGTTAATAATATGCCAGTTCAAATCTGTAGGGATTTGTGGATGACATGACAAGGGATTTAAGAAGGACCAGAAATCCTAAATAAAAGTTGATTTTCGTGTAAGCCATGACATTATGCTGAACAAGTAGCAGAGATTTTGTTTCAGTGTCCATTTAGATTGCCTTAAAAATAAGATAACAGTGATGGCTGTTTACGACTGCTGAAGTTCAAGTTATCACTTGTAAGCAGGATCTATAACTCTTTAATTCTATGCTCTTTTGTCTTCTGTTCTCTCATCAAAAATGCAAACACTCATCCACAAGATAGAGAAGAAAAAAGCTGTTTAATTAAAAGTGATTGATAACATTCCTGAGCAATTTCCATAAACTAATATCTATTACCAAGGCAGCAACAGCACCACACAGACGAACAATTGTTAGTAAAGGCAGACTGTACTTAGACCTCTGTGTAGAGAGATGTCATTCATTTAGACCATCTCTGATGCCTGGTTTAATCAATATTTAAACTAAAGTGAGGTGTAACATTTTACATTTCAGGTGAAAATTGAACTTCCCACTCAACTCCATAAGAAACACCACATTCTGTTTTCATTTTATCATGTCACGTGTGACATAAATGCAAAAGCTAATGCCAAAAAGAAAGAGGCTCTGGAAACACCAGGTACCTGTAGCAGAATTACTTTTAATTATAAATATAAATGATGTACATTCAAATAAGGATTTCAGAATTTCTGTCTGGATGTATTGTTTTCCTTTAAATTTGAGCAGCTTGTTCTCCACGGTGTCATATTAATTTGTTCTTGTGTGCAGTGGGATATGCATGGTTTCCTTTGTTGAAAGATGCTCAGCTTGCTTCCCAAGAACACAACGTGCCAGTAGCAAGCAGTTTGCCTCCCAATTACTTAAGCCTTCAAGAACCTACTAGTGGAAAGGTATTAATTCATACTTTTATATATTCAAATAGCACAGAGTAGTTACTTGCAAGTGTTTTATGTGAGATCAAGTTTGCATTTACACTTGTCTAAAAGTCATCCATTTTGGAATGCTGATGTGTATAGTATCATTGAGTATATAAATGAATGTATGTAACTCTGGGCTGTGAGCCATATGATGCTGACTCAAGAGCATATATGGAATAAATGCATTTTATAATTTTCTTCTAAAATATTATACTTAACATCTCCAAAACTCCAGAAAGAACCTTTAATGACAAATTCAGGCCATATGACATTCATTCTCCAGTTGATGTGATCCACAATCATGACTCATTCTCCAGCTTTGCAGTGTGATATCACTTTTTCCCATTGATCCTGCCCAGTTTGGGTTATTTGTGCCTTCTTGTTTGTTTTACTATCGTCATGAGGACAGGGCAGGGCAGTGATCTGGTCCCTTGAATTATAATGTTCATGGCCTCTTGCTGAAAAGTTGGCTTTTGTTTCACTAATTCTCTATTTGTGAAAGCTATTTGGAAACAAATAGCTGTCACAGTTCGTATGTGCTCATGTGCAAACCTATGCAGTGAAAAAGAGGTGCTGACTTGAATGAATAGAAAATAGTACAAAATATGTTTTCTGTTTTATTTTAATAGCAGATCGGCTGTGATGTAAAATGGGTAGATAGTGGGAAGCCACTTTTCAAAGTGTCTACTTTTGTTGTATCAACAGTAAATACTCAGGTAAGCTGAATTTCCTCTTAACTCTGTTACGTGTTTACAAGTAAAAAGTATCATGGAAAGTCTAAAAGATGCTTTCTCAAGTCTTTTATGAATATGTTTCTCTAACATTTAAAGCTTACTTGAGTATAGAATGGCAAGGTGACAGTGATGGAATGCACATTTTAAGGAAAAATAAAAATGACTTCCTATCATGCTAAAATAAAAATCATGGAATGTCAATTTAACAAGAAGAAAAGAAATTGTGAGAACTAGGAAAATAATTCTGACCATTGAAATCGCCTGGATTGTGAAGAAAAGACTAATTGCTCAAAACACAGAAAGAAAAGATTGGACAGAAGACCTAGAAATGTTTTGTATATAATAGGGTATATATAGTGGCCAGTGGATTAAGCTAAATAACTTGATCTGTCTTTCAAGGAGTTATGTTTAAGGCAGTAGGTACCAAGTGTCATCTTCAGTATCACAGGAGATTTCTATAACCAGTTTATTGAGTTGAATTCTAACCCTTTCTATAGTATGAATTAACATGAACTTTTGTTTATCATTTAGGATCCGTACCTGAATAACTTTTTCTATCAGTGCCAAGAAAGGGAGAAGGATTTCTCTCAGCCTCCTACCTCAAATTTTATAAGTTCTTGTAAGGTAAAGTAACCTGCAGCACAGAATTGTTTTATAAAATGGTAATTAGGACTTTCTCTCAACTGATCTACCACTGCACAGTTCTCAACATGGCATAGACGTGGCAGTAGGCAGTGAGTCCATGACAATTCCAGTTAGGCTTCATTGGTGCAGCAACTGTTTTGCTGGTCAGAAACACGTCTCCCATTCCCTTTCTAATTTAGAGCACAGGTGCACCTGTCTTTTTCCCAGTTTTGATAATCCAGCCTATGCAAAGCCTCAGTTTCCATGGTTGAGTGTTGCTTTGTTCCTCTAGGGCTGTCCATAATAAATGAGCTGGGGCCTGTTGGCTTGTGTTATTTCTGCTAGTCCTCTGTTGCCTTAGATATACTGTGTGCTTACCTCCTACTTGTCTCAAGTTTTTTTCTCTCAGCAAACCCCACTGCTAATTAAAAGGGCTTTTAGAGGAGGGGAGGGGGGCAAATTTGCCTTTGTATAAATCAAGAGTACTAGTTACCTGCCAAGTTCTGAAATCAGTAAGAACCTATCCTTTCCACAGAGATGAAATGAATAAGTAATAGCATTTCACCTCAAGTACTGTGTTCAGTTTTGGGCCCTCACAACAAGAAAGACACTGAGTCCCTGGAGCATGTCCAGTGAAGGGCAATGAAGCTGTGAAGGGTCTGGAGCTCAAGTCTTACGGCGAGCAGCTGAAGGAAATGGAATGTTCAGTCTAGAGAAAAGGAGGCTCGGGGCAGACCTTATAGCTCTCTACAACTCCCTGAAAGCATGCTGTGGTGAAGTGGGGGTCAGCCTCTGCTCCCAGGTAATAGCAACAGGAAGCTGGGGAATGGCCTTAAGTTGTCCCAGGGGAGATTCAGGTTGGATATCAGGAAAAACTTCTCCAAAAGAGTGGTGAGGCACTGGAACAGGCTACTCAGTGAGGTAATGGTGTCACCATTGCTGGAGATGCTCAAGAAGCATGTAGATGTGCCACTGAGAGACATGTTTTGGTGGTAGTTGTACGGTTGGACTAGATGATCTTAGAGGCTTTTCCCAACCTTAATGATTCAAATTCTATGATAAATTTGTCTGTATTTGGTAGAGGTTGAAAGCTGTGAGGTTGTGGAATTTTTAAAAGAGCATCGGGTAAATGTAGGACCATAACACTTCCTTCATGAGTTAGCACTCTGCAGTCTATTTACTGAACTTTAAGAGGAGGAGAAGACTGAAGGATGGCTATGGCATTAATTGTACCACTGTATTAGCTCTAAAACATTGTACATGGCTGGTATTTATTATTTTTCCTTGTAGCAGCCTGTAAAATCTAATTGCTGTTTGGGGGTTTAGACATTACCATCGTGTATGTGCTTTTCCTCTTTCATTTGTCATTGATGTTTGAGCAGATTTTATAATGATATTTGAGAATTTTCTATAATGAGCAAACAAAATGTTCTAGTAAATTACAGCCCCAGTTCTCTGAGCAAGGCCTTAAGGGTGATTTGACAGGATTGCTTTGGTTTTAAATACTGACAGCTTGTGCTAGTTAATTTAACAAAGTGATTAAGGAATGCTTTCAAAAATCAAAGCATGAGTTATTTATAGATTATACCTCTACTGAATGAAGACCTTATTTGTGAATTTTTGAGTAAATGTTAAGCATATTGGACAAAGTTCAGGAATCCAAGCTTCAGAACTTTCTGTCTAAATAACCAGAATCTCAGTGTTTTTTTATTTGCTTGCAGCTTACCTTTTAAAATATTTCATTGATTTTATTAGGAAATAGAGATAATGTTGTATATAAGGGTTTAACTATGCAATATAACTGAGGAATAATGTTACCCAGGGTATTTTTCTTTTATTTATAAATCAGTAATAACTGACGAAATTTAGGAAAGATTTAGAAATGACTGAAATGCAAAAATCAAAGGAATTTAAAGGATTTTATTTTATTTTTTAATTAAGAGCTCAATATCTTCCTTGATCAGAGAAGGTAATATAATGTCATTCTAATAAAGCTAGGATGTTAATATTTGTGTCAGTGTGCTTTTTACATAATTAGTTTAGCCACAACAAGTACACTTCACCAGACCTCAACATAGAATGATTTTACCAAAAAATGTTTGGAAGTGCACGTTGTAAAAATAGTTCATTCTTTTAGTGCTGTGGTTTTGGGTTCAGGTTTTTTGTTTCTTTGTATTTTAATCAGGATAGAGCAAAAGACTGGAATTCCGAGATGTGGACAATACCTATAGTTTCATGGATAGTCATATTTAAAACAAACTGCATCAGGAAGTAGTCCTCCACTTTGCTGTCCATTTCCTACCACTGTAGCCTTCTACATGCTGAAACAGGAGAGAAAATAACTAGCTTTTGTTTTGGAAATCTCTTAATTTTCTTTCTTGTGTCTGTTACAGAATTTGCTGAGGATAGAGAAGATCCATGTAATTATGAACTTTCTTCCCATAGTCCTGAATCAACTCTTCTGGGTTTTGGTGCAAAACAGTGATGATGAAGTTACAACAGCTGTGACCAGGTATCTGAATAGTTTTCGTATAAAGGAAATAACTGTGCATGTTCATCCAAAAATAGCTGCTCTCATGAAGGCTGACTGTAGTGTTTACACTTCAAGCAAGTGAGAATGCCTGCTTCCCCTTAGCACTGGGCTCTGGAAGTAATTCATGGAAGAGCATATGGCATCATGTGGTTGGCTCTGGTACCAACAAGGAGACCACTGATCATGGTGAATGTGTCTCTGTACCCACAGGCAACAACAGTTAAAGGTCTCATTCTTGAGGAGCTAATTACTTCCTAATGAACCTGAATATCAATTTTAACTTATGTTTGAATGTGAGGATGTGGAATTCAGCATAGAAAGAACTTAGCATCTTGCAACAGCCAGCAAAGAGTCAAACATTCAAGTCATGCTTTTCTAGGGCATTTTCTAATTAGAAATATATATCAGCAATAACTGAAAAGCAATGGGCAGCATTTTCTGGTGAGCTAGCAAACAGCTGGAATGATTTTCTGAGCCTTTCATCCCTCACATAATGAAATTGTTTTTATTGATGCTGTTGATCAGTTCAGCAGGAAAAAAAAATACTGGAAAGATTATTCTTCTCTGCAGGAGGGCAGAAAGTTGCACTGCGTTTTCTTTTGGCTATAGTGGCGCCTCTGTTGCACTTCTGCCAGAAGCTAAAAATTGTGACTATAGCTAGTAGGAAAAAATGACAACTCTCAGCCCTCAACAACCCTGTTGTATTCAACTGCTGTCAGTACATTTTCTTTCTCCAGTTATTTTCCAGGATTAATTTCTGAAGAAAGATTAACTAGGAAAACTTAAATGAGGAAGCTGAATTCTTCATTTTAGCCTTGGGAAAATAGAGTTTTAGTATACTTTATCAAAAGTTCATGGCATCTTGCAGAACAAAGTCCTGCCACATCTAGGTGCTGGGAAACATGTCTTGAAATTTGTGATTTCATGACTACATGCAGATTTCAGAGGAAAAGAGACAATTGGCCCTTTGTCCCAGAAACCTTCATGGCCAGCAAATCTACTAGTGTTAAGACCAGTTAGGGAGAATGAAGAATCCTTGCCTTGGCTAGAATTAAAGTATCAGTTGACCAATAGGAAAACTAATACAATAGAAGAAGCAGTTGTTTAAAAATTAGACTTAATGATTAGATGGGAAAATAAGAAGATGCTATTTTTTTTCATGCATCAGAACTCACCTGGTTACAGAAAAAAAGAATTCTCAGTTTTTTCTTGTTTATGTGGTGGCTTTTGTGCTAGTACTGTTGATGTCAACAAGAATTTGCTCATCTGCTGTGTGCGTTATTCATTGATGTGTCCTATATATACACACATTGTATTTTGTTCTGAATAGCTTGGAGCAGATTGTGTTGAACTTATTAAAAGCAACAACAACAGAATGAAAGCTTAGAATTGCTTATGTGTTGGGAGAAAACATTATGCCTTTCATACTCTCTCACGATTACTTATTTGTCCAGAGGCCCAGACGTGGCATCATTTCTCTGTCTTATCTTTGCCAGAGCTTATTTTATTTTCAATTCAGAGTAAAGGCTGAAGGATCAGAACGGGCACAACTAATTTCATCATAGAATTTGTATCTTGCTAAAAGTTTTACTACTTCTAATACAATAAGAAATTAGATATATGTGAAAAATATGACCTTAAAAGAATTACAAAGCTTTTGATTGCAATAATAAGAATTACTTAGTTCACCCATCTATTAGAAACAGCTGCTTGTTTGTGGACCAGAGTCTGGCATGTATCTGTTGGTGTCTCTATGTATTAATAATCCATTTTAGTTATGCTATCATTGAGTGCCCTTGAATTTGAGATACGGTCTACCAAGTTTTTGTATTTATGAACTGTTTTCCTCCTTATTCTTTTAACATAAAGCTACGATTATGAAATTTCAGGATGTTTTCTATATAAAATATCTTAAATTTGAAAGAAAAAAAAAAAAAGAGATCCTAAATGAAGAAATGATATAGCTAAGTTGAAGGTAACTTCATGTGTTTTCTGAAACAAGATGGTATCAGGCAAAGATGGCCCACGTAAAAATTTAAGAGAAAACCTTCCTGAAACACCTGATCCCAAGTATTTCTACCTCTGCTGTTAATAGAAGCACAGGCTTGAGTTTGGTGTTTGCATGACCTGAGGAATTCTCTTGCATGTTAATGATCACCAGGGTGTTTCACAGAAGCTCAAAGCATCTCCAAATGCCATGAATGCTCGCCCTCTCCCTGCCGCACAGAAATGAGAGCTCAGCCTGCTCAGGCACTTGGGCTGTGGCTGAGCCCCAGGCAATGCCCAGACATTGCAGGACTGTTTTAAATTGGGTCTTGATAACAGAATAAAGTGATTTGTTAGATGACCCTTCTCTGCCAAACAAAACAGTTCAATTTGCATTTTTGGTTTTTGTTTATTTTCCAGGGTTCTTACTAATATTGTTGCTAAATGCCATGAAGAGCAGCTAGACAACTGCATCAATTCCTATGTGATGGTATGAATGCTGTTAAACTTAAATAATTATTATATAAGTAGTTATTTTGTCTTGGCTTTTGGTTTTTTTCTTCCTGTCTACTCTTAGCTGTACTTCTCTGTAGCTTTCTCTGCATTAGCATTACAGCTTTCTGCCACTGGCAGGCTGGGTGGTCCAGCAATGAGGAACTAAGACGAGACTTCAAAGAGGCTGAGTGAATTCCAGCCCTATTGTAAGTTTCTTGTGCTACTGTGGACAAATTACCCTGCCCCTCCATGCTCTAATTGCACCATATACGGCAAGGACTCTCCATTCAGTGCTTCAATTTTAGTTTCAGTACTGTGGGCTGTTAGTTGATGTCTCCAAGGTGTGGGTTTACTTTCACACTTCACGGAGATGTGTCTTACGGGTGAAGCATCTGAGCACCTTAGTCAGATTCTAATCTCAGGTACCATAACTGAAACCCCGAGGAATTCTGTTGAAGTTCAGCGAACAGTTGAGACTGTGAAAATAATAGTGTATGTAACGTTTAAATACAGTTAATCCTGTGGGTATTAACATCTGCTTGATAACTTTTGAGATTTGTGTTAGACACCTGTTGTGGTTAAATATCTTTGAAATAGCAGGTGATTAATCAGGCTACACCAGAAGTCCATTTAGCTTGTTTTCCCATTTCTAGCAGCAGCCAAAAGCTAATAACTGTTAATCTCTTTTATCCATCTGTAAGGAAATGAATAATACCTTCTTTTATTTTGCAAATAAGTAAATTCAGAATTGTGAGTCACTCAGATACTGTAATAATGTGAAATTACTCTGACTTAACTAAGTGCACCCAGAAGTGTCAAATGGCATAGGGAGAAGCTCTGCTTCTGCTCTGGGAATAAAGCTGAATAGTAATAAGATATTTTCAAGCGATAGTTCTTTTACATTATTTCTGCTTGTATTGAAATAACATTTCTTCCTAACTGAAGTGGTTGCAGTGCTCTTATTTTTGGGAAGCCGTAATTGATTCCAGTACCAAATTATTAGCTTAATAAAGTATTAAATAAACCTCAATAATAGATCTATTAGTTCTGGGCAGTTTGATAGGTAAATTCCTATCTTGAGGGCTTGATGAGGTTTAGTTTCCCTTCTATCAGTTCTAGTGGGTGCTTTACACCTTTCAGGATGAAGAGTTGCTACTAACTCTAACAGTTGCCTTTGGAAGAAAGGAGCAAGTGAAAGGTGGCCCTGCCTAGGTGGGAGAATAACCCTCCTTACTCCTCCTACTTGCCTATTCTTTGTTTCCCTGGTGTAATGGCTTGAAAGGCAGTTTAGAGGTACGAGGATCCTATGCCCTATTGGAGGAGAAAATACGTTGTGGCAATGATTTTTAGCAGAAATACCTCTTGCATTGAGTTGAATATCAAGTTCTGCTTAAAACTCAGACTTTGTAGGGGAGTAGAGTTGTACCATTACTGCTAGGGGAATTAAAGATTGTGTGAACATATTTCTCAGTCAAGATGTTTTAGAAGGCAAAAATTGTCAGCTGTTCATGGTAAATAATTTACCTACTGAGACTTTCTATATTTGTTTCAATACATATTTTGACTTTTTTTCCTTCTTCAGTATGTGTTCAGAACCAAATCATTTGAGGAAAGGACTATTCATGAGGAGCTGGCCAAGAATATGACTGGTCTTCTGAAGTTAAATGAGCAAGTAACCGTGAAACAGGTTTTAAAGGTGAATGATGCTGAATTAGCCCATTTGTAATTTTACAACTGGTTTTCAGCCTGAAGCTTGCTTGTCGCATCTTTTTCCCCTCTTTTTTTTTTTTTTTTTGTCCTCTTGTCCTGTATGAGCTTTGCATAAATCCAACCTAAACTGATTCAACAGAACAGACTTGCAAGACTTACAACAACTTCTCAACATAATTCATTTCTCAGAGTGCCATGTGCCATGGTTTGCATAAAAATGCCTCCTTTCTTTTACTAAGTCTGCATGGGAAACCTAATTAACTGCATAATATGACATTAGCGCTTAGGATATTTTGGTTTAATCTTTATTTTAGGATCTGTTGCACAGAGAATAGTCATGTATTAGTAGGACATTTACATCTGATTTGAGCTGCTGTCTTTGGGTGGTTACCAAAATAAAAAGTATTGAGTTCCTCCCATAAGCAAGGTCTAAGAAACTGATACATGTGTAAGCCCCATCAATGAAGCCACAGTTACTAAAGTATACAGTAGTCCTGCTCTTTCATTTATTTGTCATGTAGAATTTACCAGTGTGCTTTACTGAGAAATGCATTCCACCTCTAAAGAATGGAATTGGCCTCATAAAATATTTGTCAGATAATCATATTTCCTAATTTCTTTTTTCATTCTTTTGAACAGCACTCCTGGTTCTTCTTTGCAGTCATATTAAAATCAATGGCACAGTACTTGGTTGATACAAAAAAAACAAAGGTAAGCATATATGTTGCTCTTAATTAATGAGGTGATCAGGCTCTAAGGAAAAATATAAAATGCAGAATCACGTGAAATAAACGTATTTGGAGATTTCTTCTTGAGTGGACAAAAAGCCAAGAAGTTGTTACACATTTTAAAATACTGTTTTTACCCACAAAAACTGACCTGCTAGGCTCAAACCTATTATTGCTTGTACAGAACTAGTGAGCCAAAATACAGCTGCATCATCTTTCTAACAAATGGATTAGAATGGAATGAGAATTCTATAATTTTTCCTGGCAAAGGATAACTAGATGGCAGATAAGTGATCTTGAAACACCATTTTGAGAAAACCTGTAATAGCTGGAAACAAGTGCATTTTTCTGTCTGACATCCTTTCTGCCTAATTATCAAAGTGTACATGTGCTGGCATCTGAAGATAGCTTTTCCCACTTTTCTGTGAACAGGATCCATGAAAATCTAGAAATACTTACATATTTTCAATTGAATTATCTGTAGTTTTCATTGTCTTTACTCTTGATCCAAACATGATTTCAGGTTTAATACGCAGTGTTATATACTCTCAAGTGATGATCTATTCACTGCTTAGGTTTCTCGAACTCAGAGATTTCCAGAGTCATTTCAAACTGAGCTGGATACACTTGTGATGGTCATGGCAGACCATGTTGTTTGGAAGTACAAAGAAGCTCTTGAAGAAACTAGGAATGCAAACTACAGCACTGCCAGGTTTCTCAAGGTATATATTCTGTCATTGTACTTAATTGCCCATACTTAATGGAAGATTGAGGCTATTCTGCTCTAGTTGAAGGGAAAAAAACAATTTTGAGTGAGTGATAGTTCAATTTCCAAGTTTAGTATTGACTTATAGTTCAGTTTTTTTATTCCCTTGGGTGTTTGGCAATGCAAAAGCTTTTTCTAATTCTGTTTTAAAACAGTTCTGATTGATTTATATCAATTCTCTAAGAGTCAAGTTTGCAAATTCTACAGATTCTTATGTTATATTTGAATTAATACAAAGTTTGGTAAAAAAAAAAAAAAAATGTATTTCCTATTGAGCTGGTATTTTTTCTTTAAATACTGTAGCTCTGAATAACTGTAAGTGGATTAAGTTTTCCTAATCACAACCACAGAAGGCAGCTTTTATAAATCAGAATAAGCAAAGTGCAAATATAGTATGGAATAACTCTTTATGTCCTTTTTCTTAGTGTCCTTTCGTTTACTAGATATAAAGAAATTCATATGTGCTTTGGAAAAGTCATAAAGTGGGTTGTGTTTTTTTCTTTCTGTCCTACTATTTCTCAATCATATTTATTTCCCAACATCAAATTAGTAGTGAAACATTGGAAAACTGTCATTCAGTAAGTGATGTGTCCAGCTATTTATCTAAGTAGCATGTCAAGCTGCTTATCTGGTGATTTCTCCCCAAACTTTCTGTTAGAGGTAACTACCCTTCTCATAGCATATGGAATGCTGTATTAGTATGCACTGAAATCCAGGCTGAAATCCTTTGACAGATTGAAGCTCAGCATTAGGAGGAAGCTGTATTCCAGCAGTAAATGCTCCTGTGAGGTTAGAAGGAAACCAACCACAAACTGAAGGTGGATTTCTCTACATTCACACCTAAGTAAAATTAATAATAGAATTGATAATAGATAGGAATTGCTGTCTACATTGGCTTCTGTTGCTTGTTTAATATGGATGTCCAAATAGCTGTTTACACACTTATCTGCATATATAGCTGCATCTATCCATACTGTTATATCACTTGGAAGATGATGTTGGTTTGAGGCAAGAGCATAGATGGAGAAACTTAGTATTGTGAGGTGTTACACCTGTGTTGCTGCAGTTTTGTGTGTTATTTTTGTACTGTTCATCTGACCTGAGAAGATGATAGTGTTGTACTATGCAATAAGGCATATGTTTCTGTTTTAATTTCTTTTCAAATCTGGTCTGCCAGAAACAATTACATAGGTTAGAGATGACGTGCCTCTCTAGGATGGGGCTTGGAGTAGCCTTGTTTCAATGCTGTATGATAGAAGGCTTTGGGCTTTACTAGCTTTGTAAAGTTTAGGAGCACCAAAGAAGGGTAGGAATTTAAGGTCACATTGCCTGTTTGGTAGGCTAACTCTGCAAGGGAAAAAGTGTCAGCAAGTGTAGTACTAAGGCCCTCAAAAAACCTTTCACCTGACTGCTTAGCTTTGTCAGTCAGCAGGAGAGGCATAGTGTTCTCATCACACAGTGGCATGAGTATTTTCTTCCAGCAATAATGTAGTTCACAGACAGAGTATTTTGACTGGAATGATTCTTCAGGAGTCATTACTCTGCCACTGAAGGAGATATTCTGGTCAACTCCCATCACGTGCCACCTCTAGTTATCGAGTGTTGCAGTACATAAATGACTTTCATTAGGTAAGTTTCCTCTTGGTGGACAGTACAGTGTGATAGTTATTCTAGAAAGTAGGTACAGGGACAGTATCAATGCATTATTATTTGGGGAGGGGGGGGAAGAGCTGATTTTCATCAGTTTCCCAGTTTTCTTTACCCTGCTATTAGTGATTTCACCTGCCCAAATGATGCAGGTTTACAGATGATGCAAGACAAAAAGTGAGGTAGACGAAGTCAGGTACTGCTTTTTTAGCAATAAAACAATATTCTTTCCTCTTTTCTTAGCGCTGCTTTACATTTATGGATCGTGGATTTGTGTTCAAGATGGTCAACAACTATATAAGTATGTTTGGAACAGGAGATAGCAAGGTATAGTTTTGATGTTATTTTCTAAGTGACTCACTAACAGAGAATGATTTTATTTTAAAAGTATTCATAATACATTCCATTGCTTTGCCATCCTCAGAACTCAGTCATTAAAAGCTTAATTTTGCAAGGGTTCTCCTACAGATGAACTCTTGGTCAAACATGAAAATTACTTATATGACCATTTCTGGAAATTCTTTAGATGCACAAAAATCAACAGATGTGCATTTAAGTACACTTTCTCCTTACAGATGAATGAAGTATTAACAAATATTTCATGTAAACCTTGGCTAAGTGTAAAGTATTGTTAGCAATTACCAGTCTGTGTGAGTAATATTAACAAAAATAATGTGTTTTATTTTTTTGTTACGGTTGCTTTGGAGCCATCTATTCTCCTTTCTGAAAGTAAAGAGCTATGTCCAAACAACTACTCACTGAGTACTGCTAAGAGTAAAACATGAAAGAGGCCGACCCGTTCTTTGAATTTAAGCTTTGATTCTTTGAAGAATATGCTTGGGATTTGGTCTACAAATATTAGTAATGTCTGAGAGTAGTTTTATTTGAGGGCATTAAAGTAAAAGCGTATGAACAAACTACCATTGTGAAATTTGACTGTATGATACCTCACTTATAACACAAGTAAGCCAGCAAGCTCCAAATTACTTTGCACTTGCTATGAGGAAATTCCATGTAGTATGAATTTCTTCTATAATATCTATAGTACTCAGTGATGTAATTTGGATAGTAAATGTCAAACTACAGGAGGTCCCAAATTTTTCAGCTTGATTCCTTCATTTTTAATCCATGAGAGAAGTCACAGATCTTTCTCCTATTCCAGCCATGTATGTGAACTATCCTACCACACTGTTAAGACAATAGATAACAGGATGTATTCAGGATGCGCAATTTGTATGACTCATCTCTCCCAGAAAGCTTTCAAAACTGTTGTTCATTAAGTTTTTGTAACTCTTCAGTGGTGATCTGAGTATCTTTAAGTAATGAATGAGAATTACTCCAATCTGTTTCACTTAGTAAAACAAAACATCGTGCTGTACACAGATTTTTCATAATCTCTGGAAAAGATGGATGATGTCTTTTGGTAGTAGTGTTGTAACCTGGAGCCTATAATTCTGTGAACAATATTATGTAATCTGAAAATTACTTCCATATTTCAAAATTCACTAAATCTTAAATGCATTCAGCCTCCTTAACTGTAAATCTGTGCACATTGCCAGCCACCCAGCTTCTTTCCAAAGCCATCTGCTGGGACACATGAAGGAAAATCACTGTGAATCTGATGCAGATGTGCTGCTGGAACAGACTTGCATCACATACAAACAATAGCTGTAAAATAAAATCAGAGATTTCTGACCTCAGGGAAAGGCCGGTGTCTTGGATTGGTTTCATTTTCAGTCAGACACCTAAGCAAGAGTCAGGTGTTAAGATTTCCTGCAGGATTCGTTTCTATATGGCCTTTGCTTCTTCAACTGGATTGTTTATTTTTCAAAAAGGTTATACCATAATCTGGCCTATCTTTTCAGAAAATTTAACAGCATTTGTTGCTGCCTGAATAAATAGTTTGTGCATGTATCAATATATAACGC
>JAOWBP010052616.1:0-12641 GCA_028571105.1 Tragopan temminckii
CAGAGTTTGTTACAGTACAAGATATCTTCAGTGGGGATTATGTTTTTATCACAGAGATGTATCTAGGCTGAACATCAGGTATTGTGTTAGCAGTGGCTGAGCCCTGCTGAATCCTGCTATTAAGGAGCACAAAAGTGGCTTAAACATGCCTTTGAAACCGTTTCTCGCTTTTGGGTCCATCTGCATTTTTCTGTTTCTGAGTTTCCTACCCCCTCTCAATGTAGTTTTTATTTCCCGTTCAAGGATAATACACAGTTCAGGTTTTCTTCTGGTGTTATTTTTCTGTTTTGTTGTTGTTGTTGTTGTTGTTTTTAAGAACATAGAAGATTGCTTTGACTTATTTTTGCAACTTAAAAGCAGGAAACTGAATGCAGACATCTTTCAGAAACATGATAAAATGTTACTACAGGACTATACTCACTTTCCTGCGTCAGTGAGACAGCACGGATTGTCCTAAGCCTGGCATTCTGAAACCTAAGCATGTGTCTAGGTGCTTATTTTGATATTAGCCAGCAGAACTATTATCGTAGCTGGTACAGGAGTGCAGATAAGATTTCTTGTACTCACGGTGCACCCAAGCCCATTTCCCATTGTTCTAAGGCAGCTTTGGTTTGGTTGTGTTTTATCTGAAAGTATTGCAGAACGTGAGGAAAGCACGTCTGGAAAACTTGTTTTTCTGCTCTACAAAAATATATGAATACATTGTGGTGAAGTAAAGGAAGACTTGGATGCATGGCTTGTCACCTTTGCGCAACACCTTGAGCCTTTTATGTCAGCGTTTCCTGCTGGCAATTAGACATGATGAGTTCTGAGGGATCCTTCTTCTAAGGGCTGGGAATCCCATTAAAGAGCCTCCTCTGAAGAGTCATATTTTGATATGAAATGTTTCACATTCCACTGCTACAGATAAGCCTGCAGAACACTGCACAATGACGAAATCTACTCGTGTCTCCCTGCTCGTCAGCATTCTGCCTATTTGCAATGAGACTTTATAGTTTCTTTTCTTACTGTGTGACAGATCCTTGTGCATGGAATTAAAACAAATACAACAACAATAAAAAAAAACACTTCATAAACAGGGAACTGTGACTACAAAGACACTGAAACAGGTGATGGAGAGTTGGAGTAGTGCTTGCAAAGTTGTTTTTAACTTATTTTGCAACTTGATCATCTGACCAGTTTATTGGGATGTCAGTGTTTCTATATGTCTATTGTTATTTATAACATTTTAGGTTTACCAGAGCTTAAATGTTGATTATCTCTTTGTAACTGTATATATTTTAGTTTACCAGGAAATTTCACCTTGCTATGAGAACTGAAGATGGACCCAGAGGAGCAGGAGTTACTTGCTGATTACAGATACAGGAATTATTCTTCAGCAATTGAGAAAGCTTTGAGAAACTTTGAATCATCAAGTGAATGGGCAGATCTTATATCTTCCCTTGGCAAACTCAATAAGGTACAGTGTCACAGGACTGTTTTTTCATTTGTTTGTTGTCTTTTAATTTTTATTCACTGTAACTCACAGTGCTTAAAAAGAATTAAAAATCAGTTGAAAAATACTAGTTTATAAAAGAAGGAGTAATGAAACAGCTAAATCAGTATCTTTTATACAAATATGAGAAATCCTTATAAAGCCAGCAAAGGCTTTCTTCAAATGGTGTTTGTTCCCTTTATACAGATATGTCCAATTTAGATTTTGGTTTTAAAAAGTCTCACAGTTCTGGTTAAATTCAGCCTAGAACAGTTGAATAAGGCTTTATGTAGGACAGGAAGTTGCAGGTTCTACTATAGCTACCAAATAAAAAATTATATTTAAAGAACATGTTTACTTGACCACATCCTCATATTTGGGGAAATAACTGATTTGTTGCTGGTGGTGGTTTGTTTTGTGTGACCATGGAAAATATGAAAAAAAAAAAAAAAAAAAAAGTCTTATATGGGAAAACACCTAGGAAATGTTTTCTCCTCTTGCCCAAGAAAGAAGGCAAATGTTATTTGTGTCCCATTTAGTCTGTTTTAACATAATGCTCTTCCTGAGTGTGTGAGTAGTTGCATCATCAAGCAAATAGGAATGGGAGGAGACAGCTCTTGCAGAATTCATAAGGAAATGTGTTGTTACCAGATGTGTGTCACGTGACTTTGCTGTTGTTGCTAAACCATAATGCTACAGAGGTTTCAAAGGGAAGGAGAATCCAAATGGAAGGTTTTCTAAAGGGCAGCCACCTTTTTTCCTTATCAACAGAAGGAAGCTGCATACTGCTTTGTTAATAGGAGTTGCATGTTTCTGCCTACACTATTTCTCTCTGTATTCTTGCTGAGGACAGTCATAAGGAGAATGAAAGGCCTTCAGAATGCTTCTCTTGAAAGGAAAAATCAGAATTTAAATAAGATTACATACCTATGGCAGAAAGTAGGCTTTGATCTTTTGTCTGGATCTAGGTGAATACACTGCAACTGACTAACACCTAGCTGAAACTCCTGTGGAGGGTACAGGATTGCCAAAATACATAGCAGCATAGTGGGAAACAAACAGAAAGGCTTTTAGCTGTTACATCAGTCCATCTGCTGTGGTATTTTGTGGACTTAATCGCATTAGGAGCATAGGAATCAGTAGAACAGTATTCATCCCTAGTGTTCATCTGCTTCAGTCTGTTGTCTGAAAAGAGGGATGATAACAGAAAAGTCAGGAGAGTGTGCCACAAAAAGGAAGATTGTGAAATAAGGTATCAGTAGCTATTTGCTTAACTCTGATATCTCGTTTTTTCTACACTCTAAAACAAAAATATTGTTGGGGAACTCTTTTCATGGTGAGGTTCTAATATAAAGAGCCTAATTTATTCTACAGACAGTTTCTGATCATCCAAGAATGAATGAATGAGCAGGAAATGAGTGGGTAGAAGGAAGGAGATCAAAATTATCTTAAATGATAGAAACGTCTGTAAAAATACATATTATTTTACACAGCACATGATTATATTCAGGAGTCTGAGTGTCAGTAACAGTGATGCCTAAGCATGAAAATGCTGAGAAAGGGAGAGAGAGCAAAGAGAAGGAATTAAGGAGTTTTGGAAGGACTTTTCATGCTTTTGGTGTTGCTTGGGAGATCTTAAGCACGTGCTTCAAAAGGATCTTTGTATTGTTGACTTGAATTGTGAGTGCTCTTGCTTGCATACTTGTAATATTTTCTGAGGTTTTTTCTCCTGTAGGTAAAGTACTGGGTCTTGTAGCACATGTGCTACTGAGTCTCACAGATCAATATCCATACCCTTATTTCCATAGAAGTTCATTGAAATTACCCTTTCAATACAAGGGCTGGAGGAATTGGCATGGGGCTTCTCATATTTAAAGATGAGAGAAAAAGGGTGGAGGAAGCTGATTCAAATGCCTTTGGCCATGGCTAAAACAAGTGGCCTCGGAGCTCTTGCTGCTCTTACTGCTGGTGAAAAAGAGACAGTTTTACTACTTCTTGCTAATATTAAATGCCTACCAAGGTTACACTGAATGTTATTTTTCACGATTTCTTTGTTGCTTCTGTGGTTCTCTGTTTCTGGTGACTTGTAGAACCGCAGAAGCAGCAGAGAAACTGCCTGACATCAGTCTGAATGATCAGCTAAAACGGTCAGATTGTAGATCTCAAAAGACAGTTTTGTCACTTAAGGGAGACAAACCTTATCTAACTTTTGATGTCTTCAGAGTGGACATCTTTACTTTGAATCACTTTTAAGCAGGGAGAGAAATAAGGTTAAAGGTTTTAATTAGTAGATCTGATTCACCTCTTGCTATTTAAAGTAGATCAGAAGAATCCTGTCCTAAAATTGCTTGTGTTCCCTACTGGCTTTGTAGGAAGCCTGGAGTGAGTTACTACCATTTTGCCCATGTTTTTTTTAGATGACCTAGACTTGTAAGATCAGGTAAGGTGAATCCTCTGCGGTGTTTTGAACAGAACTGCAGGTACCAGGTGTGAGTATGAGTGAAAACAAAAGCTAGCATTGGCAGAGGTTGCTAACTTACACTACGTCAGATATTTGTTTTTTCGTTTTACAGTGTGTTACACATCACGATGATGGGTCCTATCTCTAGTTACATAAACCAATCATTTAGTAGCTGCAGCGTGGGCTGCTCCGTGCTTCAAGAAGTAGGATTACCATCTTCTCATTGCTCTTAATGGATACAGCCTTGAAGTGTGTTTTAATTATTTTTGGAAATTTGCGTACGTTCGCTATCTGGAGAACACTGTTTTGTGGCTAAGGTTTTCAAGTCTTCAGTACAGATTGCTGCATCCGGGATTGTCTGAGTGCCAAAAAGTGATGGTGCTATTGCAGATTTTGCCAGCTTGTTCCAATGCTGTAATAGGATACAACTTTATACAACTCTGCAAAGTCACTCTGATAGAAGAAATTTTTAGGTTCTCCTCCCCCGCCCCTTTTTTTATTTTTAAACCTAGAAATAGGTGGTAGTTCAGCATATGCAGGCTTGCCTTGTTTCACATTTAAAATGCTTGTAGCAATCTGTTCAGAATTCAAACAAATTAGAAGGAAAGGGGGAAAGAAAGAACAAAAATCATTGCTGCTGCACAGCTGGCCTTTATTTCAGCAGTAATATTTAATGCAACACTATGTTCTCGAGGGGAGAGGAAGATTCTTCCGAAACACAGATTTTGTCAGCAGAGCCCTTAATGATGCCTGTTAATTTGTATGAGAACTGTGACTGCCATGTCTTTATGACAGCTGTTTGCTGAGTTACAAACACAAACACCACTCACCTTCTGTTGAAGACAAGTGTATCTCCAAGAAGGGAAGCCCTGCCTTCTAATGGTTTTATGGAACTTCACCGCACCCAGTGCTCAAATGCAGTGTGCAGAACTGGGGATATGTCTCCTTCTTCTGATATAACTGAAGTTCCCAGTTTCTTCATTACCAGCTTTGAACTTCATGCTGCTGTTTTTATGGAAGCTGGAGCTCTGTTATGAATTTCTCTCAAACTTATCTGGAAAATGAATCAGTGGAAAATGGACTTATAGGCTGGCCTTCTCCCTCACTCCTCCCAACCACTGTTGACTTAAATAAGAGTTAGAGGATTTCCTGGTTGAATATACATGCTGCTTTTTTTTTTTTTTTTTCTGGACTTCTATTTATATGAATATAAATATTTACTTGATTTGCTTGCTTTTCTTAATGTCTAGGCAAATTGATACTGTGGTGTTATAAAGCAGTGTAGGCCTTAACCAGTGACCGTGGAAATAGAAATATTCCTGCATGTGTACCTGTGTTTGTTTTGTGTTTTCAGCCACGTGTATACACTATAAAGCCATGTGTATACACTATAAAGAGTAGATAGTCTTCTCTTCTGCCCTTTATAGCTCATGTTCAAAGAAGCTATAAGCATCCTTGTGCATTAGAAAATGTTTTATGTGCATAATGTAACTCTTCTGCTATCATAATTGCTCACATGGAGGAAAGCTGGAGAAAAGGAAAAAATGTAGATCAGGATGGGCTTCAGCCCTTATGTAACTGAAGACCATTAAATTACACTCACAAGAATTAAAAAAGAAAAAGGGGCAGGGGGAATAATGTCAGTTCCCAATCCTGTGAGGACAGTTGTCCACCTGCTGTTTCCTATGTAGTTAATATTAAAATTTTAGCAGATAGTATATTAAGATGGTATCTGTTTGATCCTAAACTCAGAAAATATTTACCACTGGTGTATTTTTTTTGTAGTCATCTTTTATATTTACAGAGGGTGTGGGCAAATATATACCAACCAATATAAGCAGAATGTTTCAAAGTCCAGCTTTCAAACAGTCTTCAAAGTTGGTACAAGACAACAACATGTTAAAAATTTGTTTTTTCTATCTCAAATATAAAAGCTAATTTTGCAGGTATGGCCCGTTAGAGTTTCATGTGTGAGATTATGCTGTGCTCTTCAATTCTGGCTTTTAATACCAATTAAAATGTAAATCGCATCTTGGGGGAGGGGGGGGAAGGAAGAAAGGAAATATAATGGCTACAAATGGCATTTGTACTGAATGCACTTCAAAGTGATGTAACATTTCTTTCTATTTACTGCTGTTAGGAACTCACAGTCTTTTTCTTCTGGAGTGAAGTTTTTTTTACTAGAAACTCTTCACTAATAGCTAGTCTCGGCTTAGGCAGGGCAGCAAATAGGAGAAATAATGCAGCATAGTAGATTTTTAACTTCTCGTGTCCACCTACTGTGAAGTCTTAAATGATACATTGCACACACCTTTGAAATAGGATGAGTTTTGTGTCTTCTGAATGCTGATGTGAATATTCAGGATTCTCCATTGAAGTGAATGCTGTGATCATTGATTTACTGTGTTTTTCTTGGAAATGGACAAGCAAGAGTTAGTTCCTTTGTCTACTGGGTTTTTTCTTTTTTTTCAGGCATAATAGAATAACAAAGAGTTTTAAAGGGTTACACAGGATAAGATCAAGACTTAGCCTTTGGGAGAGTCCTGAATCTGCCTCATCCTGAAAACATCCCAAAAGGCAACCTGCAGTAAAACACTTGTTTGTGTTAACAGTCGGTGATTAAAGACTGAAGTGGCATTTATTTGCAACCTCTTTCTTTTAATTGTTGCTTTCTCAATTTTAGAAACTTAATTATTTGTATGTATATACTCATTTGCTTTAATGAAAAGAGTAATGTTTCCAAGAAAGGCAATGCAGTTTGGTTTTCCTGAGCCTTAGCCTATGTGCAATACTTAGTTGTTTCCTATCCTGAAGATCTTTGACTTATTCATCCATACAATGGCTATAGTTACTAAAGCATACTGGGTATAGCCACGCGGGCTTACAAGTAACTTCAGAGATTTTATATGCGTACATTGGTGGGAGGATTATTTGTTTATTTCAGCTATATGAGCAATGTTAATTTATGAGGAAAGATAGTTATTTAATTCTTATACTATTCCCTGTCCTTAAAAGCTGAGACACTCCACTTTCCCACTTCCCTCGGAGATAGGATGAGAGTCCGTTCTCCTTGTCCCCTCATTTGACTTCGATTTCCAGTCTCTATGAAAAGCAAGACCAGACTTTCCTAGGCTGTTCATAGCTGATTTCATACTCAAACTCAATTGCAGAACTCTGTTGAAGTGAAACAATCTGCAATTATGAGAGAAAAGTCTTGAATGTGGTATTTAGTTCTGTTTGCTAGTAGGAAACCTTTGAAATACAGTCATACTATAAACCATATTTCACATTACGGATATTCATACTGACCTGTTTTCTTCCACAGGCTCTTCAGAGTAACCTGAAGTATTCTCTATTGCCAAGACGTCTGATCATCAGTAAAAGATTGTCTCAGTGTTTGCATCCAGCACTTCCTAGTGGAGTACATTTAAAGGCACTAGAAACCTATGAAATAATCTTTAAAATAATTGGGACAAAATGGCTTGCAAAGGACTTGTTCTTGTACAGGTAAACTTCTCTTTAAAAGCTTATGCATTTCACAGTCTACTTTAATTAATAATTTTTCTTCTTTTTTCTCAGCTCTGGTTTGTTTCCTCTGCTGGCAAATGCAGCAATGTCAGTGAGGCCTGTTCTCCTTGGTTTATATGAGAAATACTTTCTTCCTCTCCAAAAGTCCCTCCTGCCTGGTCTTCAAGCCTTTGTAATTGGACTGCTGCCTGGATTGGAAGAAGGGTCAGAAATCTATGACAGGTGAGAATTAATGTAAAAGTAATATAGAATATTTTGCTTTCTTATGGAATTCTGAAGAAATTTCTGGTGGCTGGCTGTGGAAAGAGAAAGTTTGTTAAAGGGCTTCTAAGGGCAGAAGAATGATGACTCCCTAAAAGCTGCAATAAATATCTTTGAAGTAGAAAAAACCTTTCCCTGTCTATTTTCATCTCAGGAGGAGGAAAGGAGAAGAGAAAAAGGAGGGATGAAAATCGATATATTGAAGAAAGAGAATGAAAAAGCATTTTTAAATGCTTTTCTAAATTCCTGTATAATTGACCTGTCTTCCCAAACTGCTGCTCTGTAAGGAAATTCTATTTAAATATATATTGTGACGGAAGAGAGCAGCTGCATTCTCTCTTCTTTCCAATCTCTCTCTGTCAGATACTTAGCCTCAGTTTCTGAAAGCAGAAGCAAGAGGCAGCCCTTTCAACATCTACTGTGGAAGAGCTGTCTTACTCATTCCCTGGTACCTCAGACAGTAATGGCAATGACTTTTGGTATGATAAAGTCAGGGTCAGGGAGTGTGCTAAGAAGAGCAGCTCAGCACCCACTTGTGTAATGGTTTTACTTCAGTTACCAAAACTGTTTTGTAAGAGCTCAGCTACCATAGATTTCAAACAAATGTTTCTTTGCTTAAACTTTTATAGTGTATTTCCATCTGTATTTACAGCCTGGATACGTTGACCGTTCTCACTGTTGTTTTTGAATGCTAAGTTATATATAATATGGTTGATAAAATAGTTGTAGATGTAATGTCTCAACAACAAGGGTTAGATTGAAAATTCTTATCAGTCACTGAAGCATGTAAGAATAGGTCACGTGTATTTGCAGCTTGGTAGTATTCAGTTGACAATTGCAGAGCATCTTATCTGTAGACACATGTGTACCTCATACAGTCTGCTATAGAAGGATGGATTTTATTAGATGTTTTCTCCAGACAGGTTTACAAGACACAGTGATGTATAGTTTTCCTCTTTCCAACAGCACTAGTTGCTGGGAATTTGGGAAGTAAGGGAATCCTTTGAAACTAAATATTCTATCAATTTCAAGACTTAATGAGATTCAACTTATTTTGAAACTGCCTATAGCTAGCGCCTATCTGGTGAGTTACTGGTAACTGCAGATTAGTACCAAGATCCAGCTTCTGTCTTTATACCTTTTTTTCTCTGTTCTTGATGGCATTGTTTTCACCTTGCACAGACAGAAGTTGGCTGTATATTTCGCTGTGAAAGTTTTATGCTGAAATTTAATTTAATGTCATTTTACAAAACACACAAATCACATAAAAATATCTTTCTTTAGTTTCCTCATGGTAATGATTCTGGTACAAGAAAGATAGGCAAGATTTCTCGTTGGAAGCTGTGCTGGACTGATTTTAAACTCAGCTCTGTGAGAGACATAGATACTGTATCCTTCTAATTCTTAAATGCACACACACACATGCACACACAGAAAAGAAAATGTCTTGAAGGGTACTTCATGAGGAAATGGATAAAGAACATCAAGTTTGGTATCTTTTTTTTTTTTTTTCCTCTCTTCTGTACTGGACTTCTCCCTTTTCACTCACTTCTGCATTCCTAATATGAGGTTTCTGTTTCTGTACCACAGTACTGACAGAGTTGCCAAAGCAGAGAATGTGCCTGAAGTCATAGGATCTCCAGTGTGATTACCATTTAACAAATTTCAGTGTTCCAGTTCTATGTGCAGTAGCTGTGTTATTTTCTCTCATGTTTTTGCTTGTTCAAGACTTAAAAATTGAGTCCATCGATTTTTAAGTATGAATATATGGGATATCTTCCAATACCCAGACTGACAAAATCAGCTTTCACAGCCTGCCATCAGCTTAAAGTGTTTCCAGCTCAGCTTCAGGCACGTCTCATAGTCAATATTTTGCAATTAGAGCTACTGATTTGGTCAGACCTTAGTGTTAGCAGATACTTACAGGAGAAGTTTCCATAGCATGCAGAGAAACTGTTTCAGTGAATGTGCGCAGTGACAAAGGACTGAAAGTTGTTTGTTTATTTTGCTGTTTTGTCATTGTTTGTTCTGTTTTTGTTGCTTGATTGCTTTTCTTTTGTTTGTTCTTTGTACAGTCACATGCTGGCCATCTTTCTGTGAAAAGGGACAATGCTGATAATACAAAAATGGAAAAAATAAATAAATTCTGTGACCTACAATACTAACTGTGTATCATTGCCTTTTTATGGTATAAAACTATAGGAACAGAAGTCTTTTCTCACGTCAAATATTCTTTCTTACAGAACAGATGCTTTGCTTGTGAAGCTCTCCTTATTAATGGGCAAAGAAGTTTTCTATGGAGCACTCTGGGGCAGTGTTCTGGTCAGCCCGTCCATTAGACTGCCTGCTTCTCTTTTTGTTGTCAGTCATATCAACAGAGAGCTGTCTGGAAAACAGCAGAAGTACATGCTTGGCACCGATTATAAGCTTACAGTAAGTTCATTATGCTTCTTGTGGAACAGTCTTACCTACCATCACGGCAGCATGCTAGCAAGTTGTACCTTCTCTGTATTGGATTAGAGCGGCATGCTCTTAAGAGTGAGAAAAAGAGAGGCTGAAAGGTCTGTACTTCAGAATTGCATTATTAGGCAATTACTTCATGGGAACATCTTACCTGAAATGTACCAGAGAAACTCCCATACGTATTTTGTTCAGTTTGCAAAATGCAAATCTTCTGAATTTTCTGCACTTTTTGATAGTCAGTATTGTATACAACCTTAGAAGGCTGACTCAAGAGATAAATATGACACCTTGTCTCTGCTTGTTCTGAATTACACCTTATGTGCTACTCTGAATACCTTACATACCATTTTTAATGCAGATTTCTCAAATGTTTATAATCCTAGAAGACAATTCTGAAATTTAATGCCTTTTTATTTTTTCAGTAAAATAGAAAACTTCAGTAGGTGGTAATTAATGTTGAAGTGATGGAATTACTGTAAAGTCAGCTGAAGTACTCAACATCAGCATTTTGTTAGACTTCACTTTCTGTCTGATAGTTAGTGGTATCACGTTGTGACATTCTGCATTGTTACAAAACCAGGTATTTTGTAAGTTTTAACAATATTTTAACAGTATTCTGCAAAACTTTTGGCTTGGCTCTTTTTGGAGGGGAAGTAAATGGGTGAATAATTATCCTCTCATGTAAAATAATATTGTTCACATTTAATCAAGTTTGGTTTTTCTCTTTCTCCTCATGACTGTGTTTTAGGTATGATCATGAAGTAAAACACCATTGTGCTTTCTTGTCGTTTCACAGATCAAGTCTTTGTGTGTATCAGTACTGGATTCAAATGTCCTTGTGCAAAGAAACACTCTCGAAGTGATTCTTTTCTTCTTTCCATTTGATACAGCTTTGGTAAGAGGACTACTTTAGCATTGTCACGTGCACTTTGTGCAGGGAGATAGTTACTGTGAAACCAGTCCAGCTGCCAGCTCTGTTATCACTACATGTCTGAACTTTGTACCTTCAAAACCAATAAACAAATTTTGCAGTTTCTTACTCCTCCTTCTGTGTGTTCATACTCCATATAGCTAACTTAGTTCTACATCATCAAAATGCATCAAATGAAGCTGTGCTTTGATTTGAGTGTTGTGATATCTGGAATGTGCTTGAAGTGTTCAGGCCTGGGAAGCTGCATAGAGAAAAATATAGAGCATTTGGAATTGTCTGTGCTAAACTAGGATAACTTCTGTGAATAACTAGAGAAACAAATAATACTTGAAACATTAGCTGTCCCCTATCATTTCCCAGCTTGCCTTGTTGTGTAGTAATTTGAAGGTACCACATAACTTTAAGTCTTGAGATGTAACACAATGAAGTCTTCAGTATTATTAGCTTAACTGTGCTCTGTACTATAAATAGGAAAATAATCACACAAATGTGTCAGGTTCACTTTCCTGAAATTTTTAGTAAACAAAATATTTTGTCATTGATAGTTCATTATCCCTCTTTTTTTCCCTCTCCCAAAACACAAATATTACCAGTTTTAAAACAAATATAAAACCCTCATTACCAGTTTGACTTGTTTCAGTGTTCGTAAACAACTAAGCTGTCTTTTTTTGTCCTAGGACTACAATGAAAATGCTATTCTACTGCGCAGGACTGATCTAGTCTGTGTTCTGTCAGCAGCTACACAAACATTGTTGAGGAGGGACATGTCACTCAATAGAAGATTATATGCATGGTTGCTAGGTATGGTACAATATACAGCGATATTCAGTATTCCAAGTACCTAAGAGAAAACTGTTTCACTGCTTAAGAATATAATACACTTTTTCAGCAGTTAATGAATGATGATTGAAGAAAATGTTGTTCTGCTTGCGTTTACAAAGTACCTGTTTGTCAAATGAATGCTTGATTTTTATTAAACAAGTTTTCTCTTCAGAGGTTGAATTCATTTCACTATCCTGAATCACTGGGCATCTGATGAGCTTTTTATGGTTCCCTTCACAATTCACCCCAGAATCATCTGAAAGGAACAGAGCGCCATTTTAACCTTGCTCTTCTGGAAGTAATAGCCTACTAAAGGTTCCTGTGTAGGCTTAATAGTCAAGGAAGGAGTTATAAATGAGCTGTGGCTTCTCCCAGTCTGCCTCTTTTTAAGTGTCAGAGGAGACTGAAAGTAATAGGACAAGAGTTGCAGCTGTGTAATTGCATGAAGCCTGCCTTTGATGACCCCATATCTAGACCTGACCTCGGTTTTGGAGAAAAGAAGGCTGCGGGGTGATCTAATTGCAGCCTTTCAGTACCTAAAGTGAGCCTACATAGAGGAGGGGAATCAACTCTTTGAAAGGGTAGATAACAACAGGACAAGGGGAAATGGTTTTAAGTTGAGGTAGGGGAGATTTAGGTTGGATGTCAGGGGGAAATTCTTTACAGAGAGGGTGGTGAGGTACTGGAACAGGCTGCCCAGA
>JAOWBP010052617.1:0-12636 GCA_028571105.1 Tragopan temminckii
ATATTTAGTGCATTAGAAACATAAATGGCTGTATCCAGTCAGTACTTGGAAACAATCTTTCTTTCCATATTAATACTCCTTTATATGATGAAAATCGTTCAAGGATCATAAGCAAAAGAAAGAAAACAAATAACCAAGCAAAAATCTCCACGCAAATTTAAAAAATGATGGGATACTTGCAATCTATAAGTTGAGCATTTAGCACGTCCTGTTGTTTTCTACAGGTTCAGATCCAGAATGGTTGTAATCACCAGATCTTAGCAATGAGCAATGAGTTATTTACAACTTCACTCATGTATGTAAGCACAGAAGGCAAGTATTTCTTGCAAAAAACAAGATTAGGCTACTGTATGTCTGATTAAAATTCTAATAACAACATGTTCACCGATTATTCAATCAAACGTCCCAAATCTACAATTTTGCAAGCTTGCACATCTTCTGTCCCACCAATTTGTGGGGCTGTATAGTTATGGAAAGTGCTGACATAGCTAGTAACCAGGCACAGGTTGAAGTACCAGGGCGCAGAGTTACATGTTATGATCATCTGTAGTGAAATAAATGAACAGACCAGAGAAGGCGAAACCCATGATCATGAGTGCTAAATAGAGGTCACAAGCCCCTACTTCATTGTTAAGGCACATTCTTAACCTCATGTCAGAGACCATTTCGGGCTTTTGCTTTTCTTTGTTTTTCCTGCATTCTGATGGATGTAGCACAATATTCAATGGCTCCTGCAAATTGCAGCTCTGCAGTCTCTTTTTCCCTACACAATCTATATGTAAATTAGCAGTTTAGCAGTATAAAAATCATTGCCAGGCTCGGACCATAACTGGATACATATGGCAGATCTGGATGGCAGAACCCTGTGTTTCTTTGTTGAGTGCCTGCTGTTTGCTGAGGAAGGATGTAAGCACATAGTGAAGTAATTTCTAGAAATTTGTGTATGATTAGATTTTGGATACTGAATAATTTATTCCTTGCCTTTGCATGTAAACATTCTTAAAAGCTTTTTGATTAGTTATTTGGTATATATTTAATAAATGGTCCAGACTGACATATCTGGAAAATAACTGAATAACAGATAGATACGGATCTTAACAAAGTAGGCTGCTCCAACTGTGTTTTGAACAAGCACAAACTGTGCTCCCATGGTCTTCAGAGACAATCAAAAAGCATCCATTGTAAAGAAGCATCTCCTTGGGGAATGGGGTACTGTTCCTTCTTCCAGGCTTTGGCCTTTTTCTAATTATCTCTAATTGTGCCAGTGATCCAACTGAGAGCCTTCTCTGCTAACAGCTGGACTCCACTCCTACATCTGAAGCCTGAAGTTTTGTAGATGAAATAATAATACTGCTAAGCTGGCAATATTTACAGTGCATTCCCCAGTAAGCAAGATAATTTCAAAGCTACCATAGAACTTGGAAAGAACTGGACTCTGCAGCTCACAAGAAAGCTCAGACTATTCGACTTGGTGCAGACTTAAAAATGAAGTCCAGAACTGCATGTCAGCTTTGTAAAGGTATGGCAGACTGTCTAGCACTCATCATCTTTCCTTCACCTAGGCCTTTGACACTTCTTCTCCCAGCATTAGTCTATAATGAAGCAACATAAGGCAGCAGCCAAGAATAGCTTCAGAAAAACAGCCATTTTTGGAAGTTATTTTAAGATTGCTTTGCAAACCCAAACACTTCAAAGGCAGCATAAACTGTGGTTGTCCTGTGTATCACTGGGAATTCAAAAACATATACCGATGTTTCCCTAAATAGAAATATTTTTATGATGCTCCAATATTTTAGTTTCTATCTTCATCACTTTGATTTCTACTTATTTCATAGGTTATTCTGATAATCTTTTTAAAATGTTTTCAAGCAAAAAAATCTTATAAAAGTATTTGTTTTTCTTTTTTGGTGGGAGAAAAATATACTTTTGATACCATGATCACTGACCCTAAGGTTTTATTTTAACTTTAGATCTTGATCCCAGTGAAATTCTGTGACAGAGCTCTTAGATTGCCCTTCCAAACCTAATGAAATTCCTTGTGTCTTTGGCATGCTGAATTTCCAGCAAGTCAGTTTGTCTATTATTTTTAAGGAAAGGTGAGGGCAAGGAAATGAATCTTTGAACCCACAGAAAGAAAAAAAACCCTGATTTCTTCAAGAAATAGTTTTCTGTTTTGGCCAATGAACCAAAGAAGAAGAATGAGCACTGCCAATCACTCAGAATCTTGTACTGTAACCAGCTTTTGCTGCAATGCTACAGTTAGATTTTTCAAGCTTGTTTCATTGGAGAAATATTGTATATTATATTTCCTAATTGTGGGAATTTTCTTCCTTCATAAATAGACAAAAATGACAATTCTAGCAATTTCTGATATCAGAGAAAATGAACACTCTCTACATTTATCAGAGCATAGGAAACGAAAATTCAGTTTTCCTCTCCCTTTAATTAATACTAGGTCATGCTGATCTTTTCTTTCAGTGTGGCAAAATCCATGGTGACCATCACTGTATCTGCCAGAAGCTGATCTGGCATACGTTCACTTGCTATTGTCACTTCCCTCTCCAACACACCATCCATTTGGTTACCAGGTAACACGCATTGCTAGGCATTTGCATTAAGCATTGATGCTTGTCATGTTTTTTAAACTTGGTTTTTAAAAATAACCAAGGTTAAAATAGGATTGTGTTATGGCTAGGAATCTTAGATTCATTCTGATGACTTGTCAGGATATCAGTGGTATAAAATCCATCTGTTGATAAAAATATTGCTGTTTAGTAAGCATCAGGCCAAATCGCTGTGGATACAACTGACTTCAGTGTTGGTAGCAAGAAACAATTTGATGGAGTGCCATATCACAACATAAGGCATTATTTTCCTCTTTACTTTAGAAGAATAATGAGCCAAACCCAAGTCCAAGATTTAGTAAGTGAACATTTGAAGTTATTGGAATTGAGCTCATGTATTTTAGAGATGTTCTATGTCCACTAACTCAAAATATCATTTACCTACCAGAACGGAAGTAGCACACTATAAATTCTCTCAAAAAAACATGATCCATAATGACGCAAATATTGGAGTCAATCAGAAATTTCCATTCACAATTTTAGGGGAAATATTCTTTACATAACACTATCTTTCACAATTTTATGCGGAATTTTTTTGGGGGGGCAACAATAGAAAAATTCAGAAAAGAACTAAACAATGAAAACTATATTTGTGGGGTTACATATAGGTATATGTTTTGCTTTATAGTATGGCAATGCAGTTCTCGTGATACACTATGAAACCTAATTCACTTTAATTCAGCCAAATGGAAGGTTGGAGATTTTTTGGGAAGTGGAGTCCATCTAGAGAGTCTCATCGTTATGAATGAGACTGTATGTATGAACTGCAACTTACATATGGCTCTGTAGTAAAATCTGCGAAATTGAGCAACCTGCGTTGATATCAAATCAAAATTTTGACACTGCCTAAAAAAAAAAAAAGTTGTTAAGTATATTTGTTTTCATATTTATTCACAATGCAGAAAATCTACCATGTCTTGTAAAGTATGTACACTAAAATATTATTAATTTTGAAGGGAGACAGCAGCAAACAGGTTGTCTTACCTCTAGAAGGGTCACAAATGAGCCCATTTACAGTAATGCAATAGAATCATAGTCATAGAGTCATAAAAAGGCCTGGGTTGAAAAGAACCACAATGATCATCTAGTTTCAATCCCCCTGCTATGGGCAGAGCCACCAACCACCAGACCAGGCTGCCCAGAGCCACATCCAGCCTGGCCTTGAACGCCTCCAGGGATAGGGCATCCACAACCTCCTTGGGCAACCTGTTCCAGTGTGTCACCACCCTCTGCATGAAAAACTTTCTCCTAATATCTAACCTAAACCTCCCCTGTCTCAGTTTAAAACCATTCCCCCTTGTCCTATCACTATCCACCCTTGTAAACAGCCGTTCCCCTTCCTGTTTTCCTGTTTATATGGTCCCTTCAAGTACTGGAAGGCCACAATGAGGTCTCCCTGGAGCCTTCTCTTCTCCAAGCTAAACAATTCCAGTTTCCTCAACCTTTCCTCATAGGAGAGGTGCTCCAGTCCCCTGATCATCTTAGTGGCCCTCCTCTGGACCCGCTCCAGGAGCTCCACATCCTTCCTGTACTGGGGGCCCCAGGCCTGGACGCAGTACTGCAGATGGGGCCTCACAAGAGCTTAGCAGAGGGGCACAATCACCTCCCTGTGCCAGAGTGTGGCTGAGTTCTGCACACTAATCAAGAAACTGGGAATAATTATTATTACACTGATAAATAGTCAGTGAAGGACTGCACCACCTAAAATCCCAAATATTTTTTAGCCTTACCTTTTGAGAGTTAGCATTAAATGAAACGCACTCAGAAGTATAATCCTTCATAAAAAAATTCTGTGTCTAACAAACATGTAATAGACTACACCTTTAGTTTACTATTCAATCATGTTCATTTCCAATATCTTTTAATTACTTTCAGGGATTTTATTGTCTATCATAAAGACTTAGCAATCTTCTGAACATGTTAATCACTAGCACTTCTATCTGCTTCTTTCAGTGCCAATTGGAGGAGTTTCTGTATAACAAATACATGAGTTTTTTCCTTCCAATGCACTATTTGCATCTTCCAGACAGTAATTTAAAGTGTCAGTTTACTCGCTCAGTGTTAATGGATATATTTCCAAAAACTTCAGCACAAACCAGATAAGACCCAGAGAAATATAAACTACAGCGAGTGGTTGATGATGTTTTTCCACCGCCATGATATCTGGGGGTGATGAAATTATGCTCGTTGAGAGTTCATTGTCATATTTGGTCTCTGTCTGTGTCTTCAGAACACTTCTGTACATGAAAGCATGTGTGTGTTAAAATAAGAAAACTATTTCCGGAAGTGACAATCATGAAAAGAAGAAGCAGGTGTAAATAAATTATTATTTAAACTCGTGGCCTGCTTGAGTAACAACAGAATGGAGCCATTTGTTACCAACCACAACATGAGTGTGTGAGGTGATGGTGGGGACAGCGAAGAAAATACAGTTAAAATGCAGTAACGCATTCATCTTGAGACAAATTCTTCCATAGCTTTCAATGCCCTTTCATTGCATTTATAGATCCCGCAGTGTCCTGTACTGAGAAATGACTCTGAATGGGTGGTGTAATAACATTTTCATTCTGTGGTTTCATTGATAGCCTCTCTTTAGCTGCATGTGAAAAAAAGAGTGGTTATTCCAGTTCACAGATTGCTCAAGGGAACGTCAGAATTTTCAGGGTCTTAATTACTGTGCTGCTTCCCTATAGATTTCTCTCGTTATTGCTTCATTTAGATTGCAGTAATTCCCATGGTACTTCTTGTACTTCACTACTATCAAGCACCACAGATGATGTATCAAAGGCAGGTGCTAGGAAACTGCATTTGTCTCCAGACAAATATTTCTGTGTAAACATTTGCATTTCCAGTTTGTAAGGGGAAATTGAGTATTTTGAAGAGTTCCAACATCTATTTTCCTTTGCAAGCTCTCTTCAGAACATACTGATAAATAGCAACACTTACTAGTTACGGGTTATGCAAACGAGTCAATGATACAGCACACCAAGATCGCAAACAAAAATCTGACATGACTTGATCAGTGTCCTTGATATGGAGTATCCCTAGAAGTCACCATTTTGTTAAACTGCTATTTATTATACTGTCAGACAATTCCAGGGACCACCTGTGCTTAGCGCTTCTGTGAAAGTATAAGGGACAGTTCTGCTTCCAACCATGTTTAGCTGTACATAAACAAGGAAATAATATGTTCAGTTTATTTCTCCTTACGTTGAAGGCTTATTTAATCCCTCGCACATGTCAGTTAATATTTGGATCATTCATGAAATATTGGCAAGCAAAAAAAAAAAAGTTCCTATTTAGAATAACTTTGAATGCACTGACTATAAGTAGGTAATTTAGTGTCTTTCCTGTACATAAACTTATTATTTCTTTTGTTTTGTAACATGTTTTTTCCCCAAGGGATTAAAAATTACATAACGAAAGAGTTGCATTTAATGGTAGTGCTCTTCCCTGAGGAAAGTAAACATCTGAAGGCTACAAGTAGAGCTTCAGAACAATGTTTATTTATGAAATGAATGAGCAGTTTTCAAAAGATACATATGTACAGGTCATTTTGGGCATACCAACTTTGCATACAATACTTTCAAAAACAGATTTAAAAAGCACTATGAATTGAATTTGCCATTCGGATGCTACATACGGATGTGACAATTCTAAAATCTTTACTTTCAGCCAGAAGTAGGTATTAGAAACATATTTAATAATACATTAAAAACAGTATGATGACCATAACAGCCATGACCCAATCAAGAACATATACTACAAGAAAAAACTTCATGCAGGCCTGCAGGCCTGCAGGATGAAGGCCCTGATCACTGCCTGAATTTTAGGTGTATTTATATAAATGTAGATTCAGAAAAACTCTCACAGTTTTAAAGGTGCTAAATACTAATTTATTTATTTGCTTTTCTTGGTGTAATGGTTGAATGATGAAATAGCCTAATAGCTCTTGTGTTTATAGTCATCAGCAGTTAGGTCTCTGAAGCTTTCATCGACAATAAAAGAGGGCACAGATTAGAATTTCTTTAGATATTTTAAAGTAAATACCAAGCCAACTTCAAACTTGGTGCATTTTCTTTGGTAATAGAGACAAATCACCAAAAATATTGTCCCTTTGAGTATATGCGTTCTCAGAAGGCTTTAATCACTGAATGATATCACAAGCAATTAATGTCACTATGGCATGAGTTAAAGAGAATGTTTACCATGAGCTCAGTTGCTATTACCAGCAAATTTCACAGTTTCAACAGTGATTCCTAGTAGAGTGTCAAAAGAGTATTTCTGATATCTTGACCTAATAGCTTCAATTGATATTGTTCCATGTTTCATTAAACAATAAGTCATTGGTGTACTGAATTTTATTACAGGGACAACAGTCCAATATTCTTTCTCTTAGAATCTAAAATCTTAGTTTCCTATGCATTACCTCTTTCCTTTGGAAAAAGAACTAATATTCACTGCAACTAGGAAATAGTATAGCTTCTGAAATCTCTGAAGTCCATCTTCCTGTTATCAAACGAGAAGGGGAAATGTCCATGGCAAAAATATCTTCTTTTCTACAGACTCCCTCCTACATGATTTTCAGTGTTGTTTTTTTTTCCATTTGATCCACAGAACCTGATTTCCAGGCATGCATGAATAATTGCTTCTACGTTGTGAAGTGATGCAATAAACACAATAAAGACATCTTGCATTTTGATCTCCTTGTGTCTTACACAGACACAGCATCTTAAGTGCTATAAATTGAACCTGAATGGGACTTCTCACAAAGTAATGAGAAAATGCCTGCTGCAGGGGGCTTGCTTTGCAGGGGGGCTGGACTCGATGATCTCTGGAGGTCCCTTCCAGCCCCTACAGTTCTGTGATACTGTGAAATGAGCCACGAGCGCAGACAAAGCTCACATCAGCCTTTGCAAATTCAGCTGACTGCCTGCAATCTGACTTCTGGGTTTTAAACTGAGAGAGTAAGAGACAGAAAATGTGTATAACTATTTTCAAGGAGTCACACAGTCAAAATGGCTAGCTAAAAAACAAACAAACAAACAAAAAAACAACTCACATAGAAAAGTCAGCTTTAGACCTGCAACAATGACCAAGACATTAGGACAATTCACTGAAGTAACAAGAACAGCATCAAGAAGGGCACGTGTGCAACAGATTCAGCAGTACATTCTCCCACAGTCACTGGTCATAGAGAACACAGGCTCAGGAGGGGAAAGCTCTGTTTAATGAAATTATTTCCTTTTATGACAAGGTTACGCATCTAATTGACTTTTTGGATTTCAGCAAAGCTTTCAGTACTGTTTTTCACAGAATCCTTCTGGAGAAAACATCCAGCTTACAGCTAGACAAGTACAGAACATGATGGATGAACAATTGGCTAACAGAACAGGCTCAAAGGATTATAGTAAATATAATAGTAATGTAAATGGGGTTATATCAGGCTAGCAACTAGTCACTGGTGGGGTTCTTCAAGCTTCCAATCTGGGGCCAGTTCTTTTCAATTCTTTAATAAATTATATAGATGCAGGACTCAAATGTTGACCAAGTAGGTTTGCTAACAATTCTAAATAAAGGGAAGTTGTTGACTCCCTTGGGGATAGAGCGGTTTTGCATAGAGATCTTGACAACTTGGAGGCTGGGCAGTCACTCACTGCTCGAAGTTTAACAAGAGCAAGTGCCAGATTCTTCATGTGGAATGGGGTAGTCCTGCATATGCATACAAGATGGGGGTGAGAAGCTGGAAAGCAGCCCTGTGGAAAGGGATCTGGGGAGTTCTGGTTAATGGCAAGTTGAATATGAACCAGCAGTGTACCCTGACAGTCCAAGAGGCCAACCATACTCCAGTATGTATCAAGTTCAGCATTGCCATCAGGTGAGGGGAGGGATTGTCCTGCTCTGCTTGCACTGTGTGGCCTCACCTCCAGCACCAGGTGCAAATTTGTCTGCCAAAATGTAAGAGAGAAACCAAAGGAGGGCTACAAAGGTGGTGAAGTGTCTGATGGGCAAGATGCGTGAGGAGCAGCTGAGGTCCCTCGGTTTGCTCAGCTCAGAGAAGGGGAGTCTGATGGGAGGCCTCATGTTGGCCTGCAGTTCCTCATGAGGGGAGCACAGGGGCAGCTGTGCATGGAATGGGGTCCCCAGGGCAGTGGGCATGGCCCCAAGCTGCCAGAGTTCGGGGATCATTTGGACAATGCTCTCAGATACAGGGTTTGATTTTTGGGTGGTGCTGTGTGAAGGCAAGAGTTGGACTTGATAATCTTTGTGAGTCCCTTCAAACTCAGGATACTCTATGATTCTATACAAAATTAGCCAATAAAAATAATAAAGAGATATCCTGCAAGTATTTAAATGCCTGATTCCTTTTAATACATGTGAGTGGGTTGTGGAGTTTCTTCTTCCATAGATCATGGGATAAAAGGGAATCAGTCTAGAATTCCTTGATTTGGTGATGGCACCTGGAAGATTATTTGTGTGACTCTTTTTTTTTTTTTTTTTTTCCATTTCAAAGACAAAATAATTTGCTGCTAAACTTGAAGAGACGGATGGGAGGGATGATAATGGAAATTATTCATTACTTGCTTTGAATTTTTACATTATTTGACTAATGAAGTTGACATTTTTATCAGTACCTACCATTTGACAGACTGCACCTATGGCTGCATGGAGATTACACATGTAAGGGCATAATACTGATAATGGAATTAATCAAATTATTCTACTCTCAGACTAGAAGGATTCACTTTCCAAATTAAGCACTATATAATTAAGCCATTTTTTCCTTGTCATGATATTCTCCATCCATTCTTCAGGTACTTGAGTGTGATACCGGGGACAAAGACTCTGATCCTAAGGAGATCTAAAAAATCAAAGTGCTGCCAATATATCTCTTTCTTGAACAAAGAAACAAAACAAAACAAGAATTTTAAAGCAACTTTAATGTTTTAGGAGATATTTATGAATCATTTAAAATGATTTCGGACCTGATTCACTTTCTTCTCAACAATTCATATAATAAACCATTTTATATATCATAATCATATCATTTATATATTCATGTCTATCAACTATTTCATACATCATAAAAAACTCCAGAGAATAGGTGTTCATGGAGGGAACTTTCTTCTAATCTACTGTTTATAAAACAGTTTAATGTTTGTCAAGATACCCAGCTAATCATGTTGATCTCAATCCTCAGTTATGTCCAAGGAGTACGTTATATGATTCTAGTAAAGGCATACGTGAGCATGCCAGCATGACTTTAGCAACTGAAACCTTCATGCTACCAGTCTTTGCTAATTTAGAGTTGCTAAGAGATGCATACATTTACATAGCTCGTCAAGAACTTCAAGGCACCTGTGACTCATCATGCTATGCACATGTTCTCTGTCCTTCGATGGTGTCTCTAATGCCTATCACAGTGTCCTAAGAGCTTTCCCCTTGTGGAAGCTTTCCCTGTGCTGTGCCTACCTCTATCATTCACTGAGCAGCATGCCATGATGCAAACCAGGCTAAGTATGGTCAGCAGCTCACTCCCCAACTGACAAATTTTTGCAATGATTTTATGTCATTGAGTCAATATACTGGAACAGTTCATTACACTGATAATGTAATAAAGAAGCTCAAAAGAGTCATAATACATGTAATCTAGGAGTAGAGCCAGATTATGCAGAATTGCTTGTCTAAATTCAGCAAAGCATAACAAGTTTGTGTAGGTTAAAGTTTGGCCAGCTCAAGGAGCCTAAAAAATAAAGCATACCTAAAACATAATTACTAAGGGAGATTCTTCTGTAAGAGGGCTGACAGACGTGTAATCATTAAGCCTTAAAGAACTTGAGAAAATACATATGCCCATAATAACAGGATAACACAAACATCTGCCAATACAGTATATTCAAAAAGCATTCTTGATTTAATATACAGTTAATGGGTTATTCTCAAAAGCTTAGAAAATCATTAATCATAATGGTGAACTTTTAAGTATATTTAATCAAGGTATTCTTTTGTTCCAGTTTACATGCTTTGTCTTGCCCATAAAGTTCTCATTTATAGGCATATTTGTTTCTAAACATAAAACTGCTTGGTGAAAAAACCATTCAGGAAAATGACATGTTTTCTTCATGTTTAAAACATTTAATTTGCAAAACCTGTGTTAAAAGGAAGCAAAGCAAATAATGCTTCTTATTTAGGAGTTCAGCCACAGACTGATTAATGGCTTGATAGCCCCAGTATGACAAGCAGCGGTGACAGCCTCGTTTACAGTGTCTGTAGTGGATAAGCAGTACCAAATTATGCCAAGGACGCTCTTGTTTACTGAAAATCAATTTATTAAATCAAAAGACAAATATACAATCATTTAAACTATGGTTTTACCTTTAAGTCTCATACTTATCCTAAAGCAGTGACACACTCTGGAGTGAGCCTAGAATATAAATGTGCAGTACATGCCCTGCTCTGAAAGCTGCCCTGCCAATGCATCTCAGCACCGTGGCTACAGTAATCCTAGCACTTTTGCTGCTCTATGTAGATATACTCCAAGCGGAAATCAGACCATCTGTGCAGTAAGAGAAGGAAAATCTGTGCAGCCCCATCACAGGTGAGTGCAGGTGCTGTGAGGTGTTGTGGGTAGTGAAGGTTTCCTCATGCTGGACCTGGTCTTTAAAATGGCCCAGTCCCACGAGGCTTGTAGCTCTCAGTGCCAGCACCCTGCACATGAGCCAAATTAGATATGTAATGGCTCTTCTGCAGACAAGTGGATGCATTTCTGCTTTGTGTCACAAAGAAAATCATGAGTGCTGTTAAATATATTTCTACTTAGAGATTATGTAGAAAACAGTAATTGTTCAAACATTAGAACCAATGAAGGCCAGTTTCCTAAAGATCTGTGTCTGATACTACAGATTCTAAATTGTAATGTTCACAAAAAATCTTTTCAGTGACTGGGATGTTTATAAGGGCTTCTCTGGGTTGAATTCTCTGGTGCCTAACAGCTCAGAGTGCAGTTTTTTCCATAGTTACAGAATTCTTTTCCACTACCTGATGAAAACCACAAGATTATAAAATTGGAACCAGCTGCTGCCTTAGGGCTTTTCACTCACTAAAGGATTATTCTGCTAAAAGAAGCCAAATAGTATAATGCATATCTGCATTACTGAGTGAACCTGCTTAAAATATTCAGACAATGGTGAGAACCATTAGACATATTCAATAATAACTAACAGAAGTAAAGTATTTTCTGGAAAGCATTCTCCTTATAAAGAGGTTCAAATGCTGCTCCTAATAATGCTAAACAACCAGGATCTTAGAGGTACGTATTTATTCAAGCATCCAAACAGAAGCCCAGTGCTGTAGACTTTGACTTCAACTAATCCACCTCTGCTTTCAACAGGTATGGACTTTAAAACTACTTCTAGTTTACAGAATTAAAAACAGATCTTTTTGCTCTGCTTCTGAGCCTGCCTCAGGGAAACTCAGTCTCTCATGTGTGAAAATAAAGAGATTAAAGCACTTTCCTGCCAGAGAATTGATGAAAATTGTCAATTCACCTTCAGTTTACAGAATGAATAGTTACGCCTTTCAATGATGGCAGGAATTCCTCTGAATAATGGTCAGTTTCTCTAAATAAGTGGTTTTTCGAGAGGTAGAAATAATAATTTGAGAGTTCACAGGGAGGGCTCTCCCTGGTTCTTCTCACTGGACTGCACAAGTTCATGACCTAATGGTTTCTTGCTTGGTGGGTTACAAACATTCATCAGTCTGAAGACAACGTGTATCTAGTTTGTAGCATCCATAACAAAACTCATTTATTGTCAGAATTACTGTGTTTGCCTACAAAATCAAAGATTTAAGTCAAAGAACCCGTTCTCGTAGCTGAGCCACACTTTACATAACTTATTTTGTATTAACATCTGCCTTTGTGAGTGTAAGAGATTATTATTTTACATTATTGTCTCAAAGCTTGCTGGGGACACAGATGAACAAGTCCAAGCAAGTCCTGGGCAAGGGTTGA
>JAOWBP010052618.1:0-12635 GCA_028571105.1 Tragopan temminckii
TGTCACACAGAGCAGAGCTCAGCGCTGCCCCTCCGCTCCCTGTGAGGAGCTGCAGCCGCCATCAGGCCTCCCCTCAGGTGCAGAATTCGGTACTTGCTCTATTAAACTTCATGCAGCTGGTGATGACCCAGCCCTCTAACTTATCAAGATCTCTCTGCAGAGCCCCTCTACCCTCACAGGAGTCAAGACACCTTGATCCTCTGAAAGCTCAACAGAGATTCAAATATCCTATGAATACAGTGTACCAATAACAGCTTCCTAGTGCTTTCTTTCTGGAAAAAAAATAATGACTTAATGCAACACAATGAAATACAGAGCTTTTCCATTAATAAATATAGGAAGGCAAATCTGGTAAATACTATGAAGGTTTTCTTTCAGTTGGATCAACCTGTGTGGATCAACCAGACTTTTCAGACATCAGCAGATGAAAAACAACCAAAGCAGCCAGAACAACAGAGTTGTGTTTGACCTCACAGTCTAGGCAGAGCTATTTCTAGACAAGTAGACTTGCAACAAATATCCATTGCAACCAATATCTATGGCCTTCAGCTAATAGTGTACATAAATTCTAGAGGTGGCATTATACTGATTAGAACAAGGAGAGATCCTACAAGATACTATACTGAAGGTCACTCCCTTTGGTCTCATTGAGGAATCCACATCATTCTTGGTCCCTGTGCAAGGAGTACTCTACCTGCATCTCCTACATACTGTTAATTAAAATTATAGTAAAACCTGAAAATACAATGTTTCTATGAGTTTTTAGAATACAGTTTATATTTATTCTAAAGAAGATAAAATTAAATTAGGTGTTAGCTTACACATTCACGTATATATTATGTAGCAGGACTTCAATTTAACCACCAAAATATTAGATATAACTATATTAAAAAATAAAATAGTTTAAGTGAAATATATCCTCCAATGTTATTTTTATTTATAAATTATTTATACATTATTATGCAACTCTAAATCAGTGAAACTTGTTTTAATTGATTAATATTGCATAAGATCTGTATTAAATCTCTTTTCGAGTTATGATCTGCATTTTAAAATGGACTAAAACTCCATAATGCAGTCTTATTTATAATAAATATTTAAGCCAACATTTATCTTAGGAATTAAATATCATTATGGTAATGGGAAGGACAAAGCTTATGAAATGTGTTTGGAAATGTCTTTCCCACGTGCTAAGAACACCAGAAGAAAAACACCAGAAGAAAAACAGTGACAATTTCCAACATAAAACATCAAAACCTGATATTCCTCTATTTTAGGAAGAAGTTGAGAGTGTTATTGTTTGTTATTTTATATTTGCCAGTTTGTTCTTTTAGCAATCATCGGGAGTGGTGTCACACCTGTTACCTGGCAACAGGGGAATTCCACAACGATTTATCCAGACTTAAGCATCCATCTCTCCAGCTGCTAAAAAGCCACTGGAAATGTACATCTGTGAGTCCGGCACGAGGATCTCTCACACAGAAAAGCCTTCACCTCCTCAGCTCTGGGTGCAGACTGAGGTTTACCTCTTTGACAGTATGGATGTATTTAGAACAAAACTAACTTGGTGAAAGATACATTCATAGCTTGTGTTCTAGGCTCAGAAAGCACTTGGGGACCATTCTATTCATTGCTTTATTTTCTGTTGCAGATCTATCTGTGCTTCTAAATGCTGTTGGAACCTTATGCCCTTTTGCAGCTCCCAGAGTACAAATTCTTTTGAATATAAAAAAGGCAATTAACAAATTGCAGAAGAAATATGCCATCATGGGGAATATGATTCTACATGTACATTAGAGAAAAAAAAGGAACAGAAATCTGATCTTCACTATGGTCACTTAAGTTAATAACACTGTTTCTATACATAGCGCTAATTACTTGCTTCATATAACTGCTGGATTGGTACCAACAACAAAAAGAAAGATTTAAATTGGAAGGGGCAAGGAGATGAAGGAAGATGAAGAGAAAAAGAAATACTCCATACTCTTTCCTCAAATATCTTCTGCTTTCTTTCATTTCTTCTTTTTCTTTCCTTTATATCAAGGATTTCCTCCCTATAATCACAAATCTAATCCATTATTTTAGTAACCCCTATTTTTAAGCTTGGGTTTTCTTTCTACTTACTTTCACCAACTGCAACAGGAAAAAAAAAAAAAAGGTGGGGGGAGGCTTTACTATGAATAAGTAGTGACACCCTCTACTGAGTAACAATGCCACTTTTTGGGAGGCAGGGACATTTGATTTTTTTGGAGAGCAACGTACTGCTTCACTTACATCTTCAGAGGAGAGCCAGCATAGCTGAAGAAGTGAGCTCAGGGCTCTGCTCAGTCTTGTGACTCATTAAGTGGTCCATCAGCTGGGCTTCACAGGGTCACATTTGCTGCCGATCCAATAAAGGGTATTGAAGGCACTGCCATCACATGTAGTACTTGAGGGCATGGTATGATCCAGAGGAGGTGGTGGAATGGGTACAGCTCCTGCTGGCAAAGGTTGAGGAGGGACAGAAGAGAGCTGAGCAACCTCCGAGTCACATCACAGGACACGAGACAGTGTGATCTCACGAGGCATGTGATCCCTTTCCTCCATGGGAGAGGGAAGTAGACATGGACATCAAGACCAGATGTCAGCCCCTGTTCTAATTTAATCAATCTTTATGGCTTGCGAGGATGGACAGGATGCAAAAATCTCAACTTCCCATGGAGGCGATGATAAAATTGAAAGGGCTGGCAGGCAGTCACACTGAATTTTAACTGGGAAACCAAGGCTATTTATACAGAAACCGCTAAAGTCATAAACATGAAGCTTCGCGCTACTGTTTTTACAGTTTTTAAATGTAAAGGGGCATCTTATGGCTGCTGGACTTCAGTTCATACTGTTTATACCCAGAAAGGAAAAAAGTGTTCTGAACGTGGTCTGTAAACACTGCAGATGGCAGAGGGTTTTTTAAACTAATGGGAAAGGGTAGAGTAAGATCCAGCATCTGGTAACTATGCTAACAACATGCAGGAGAAAAGGGATGCATTCCTAGCAGTAAGGATACCTAACTAAATTGCTTGCTTAAGGCTGCACTGGATTCTTTCTCAGGCAAAGCCTTGAAACTGAACCTGCACACCCTACTAACATAAGTCAGAGGCTCAATGTAGAAGCCAGCTGATAAAAATCAATGGCTTTTGTCAGACAAGATGTTCAAAAATAGTTTTTTCTGGGATTAAAACTGTATGTCGAGCATTCAGTTCAAGTGGTATAAAGGGAGAAGTATTTAATTTGGAAATTCTTCAATGAAATGTCTCTGTTTTACTCTATCTCTTTCAAAACATGCCTGTTCATGAAGAAACTTGATACGGCCTTAGTGTTTGTACAAATGTTTAGTGTTCACAAAGTGCAAATTCCTAGTCTTACGTTCTCCATAACAGTTAGAAGTTGTTAAGGCTCCAAACTTTTAACAGAATAATCAAATCAGAACAAACAAATTAGAAAGATTAATCAGACAAGAGTTGAGAAAACTTCTGATGCTTCTCAAAAAATAGCTCAGGTCAGTATTGAGGTGTTCATTCTACCTGTCATCTCACAAGTAAGCTCACTGACTTCTGAGGTCATGCGCAAATACTTCTGGTATGAATCTCAGGCTCTCATAAATGAATTCCTCAATTCTCATAGAAATGTTATTCCCAAGATATTTGAAACTCTTAGGAGTGTTCTGGTAAGTCCTGAAATGAAAACTGTTTTTATAGTATGATATTAGAAATAATCACATTTTCTTAATGTCAGAAAATTATTAATTTTTCTCCAAGTTGCTAAAACTGCATGTGCCTCCATAACAAGCAAGTACGCTTCAGCCAGCCTGTACAGCCTGACCTTGAATCTCTCTAGGGACAGGGCATCCACTACCTCTTTGGGCAACCTGTGCCAGTGCCTCACTAGCCTTGCTGTAAAAAACTTCTTCCTCATATACAATCTAAATCTCCCCTCTTTTAGTTTGAAACCATTTCCCCTTGTCCTGTCACAACAGACGCTGCTAAAGAGTCTGTCTCCTTCCTTCTTATATGACCCCTTTAGATACTGAAATACAGCTCTCTGGTCTCCCTGGAGCCTTTTCTTTTCTTCTCTAGGCTAAAACAGCCCCAGCTCTCCCAGCCTGTCCTCACAGGGGAGGTGTTCCATCCCTCGGGTCATTTTTGTGGCCCTCCTCTGGATGTGCTCCAATAGGTCCGTGTCTCTCCTACTGAGGACTCCAAATCTGGACACAGTACTCCAAGTGAGGTCTCACTAGTCAGAGTAGAAGGTCAGGATCACCTCCGTCACTCTGCTGACCTCACTTCTTTTGGTGCAGCCCAGGATAAGGTTGGCTTTCTGGGTTGCCAGTGCACCTTGCTGGCTCATGTCCAGCTTGCCATCCACCAGTATCCTCAAGTGCTTTTTGGCAGGGCTGTACTCTATCTTTTCATCCCCCACCTTGTACTGATAGTGGGGTTTTGCCACAACCCAGGTGCAAGATACTACACTTGAATTTGTTGAACCTCATGAGGTTCACCTGGGCTCACTGCTGAAACCTATTCAGGTCTCTCTGGATGGCATCCTGACCCTCAGGCATGTCAACCGCACCACACAGCTTGGTGTCATCTGCAAACTTGCTGTGGGTGTGCTCAATCCCACTGTCAGTATAACTGATGAAGATATTAAAGAGCACTGGTACTAGTACTGACTCCTGAGGGACACCACTTGTCACTGATCTCTACCTAGACGTTGACCCATTGACCACCACTCTCTGCGTATGATCTCACAACCTGTTCCTCATTCACTGAACAGTCCACTCACCAAATCCAAGTCTTTCCAATTTAGACAGAAGGATTTGTGGAGGACTGTGTCAGAGGCCTTACTGAAGTCCAGATAAATGACATCAAAGGCTCTCCCCTTGTCTCCTGATGCAGTTACACCATCATAAAAAGAGACAAGGTTGGTCAGGTAGAACTTGCACTTGGTGAAGCCATTCTGGTTATTCCATATCACCTCCCTCTCTTCTATGGGCCTTAGCAGAGTTTCCAGGAGGATATGCCTCGTGATTGCTCTGGCACTAAGATAAGGCAAACAGGTTGGTAGCTGCCTGGGTCATCCTTTCTTTATACCCTTCTTAAAAATGAGTGCTGTATTGCCTGTTTTCCAGTCATCAGGAACTTCACCTGACTGCTGTGACTTTTCAAATATCATCAAGAGTGGCTTGACAACTACGTCAGGCAATTCCCTCAGGACTCTGGAATGTATCTCACCAGGACTCATAGACTTACAGATGCTCAGGTTCCTCAGGAGGTCGCGAACCAGATCTTCACTTATACTAGGAGGGATGTTGCTCCTCCAGTCCCCACCTTTCAACCCATCTGCTTGAGGGGTGTGTGAGGAGTAGTTGCCAGTGAAGACTGAGGCAAAAAAGAAAAGCTATTATTCATATGGAATAATAACTTTTGTATGAAGTAATATGCTGACTCTCCTCCAAAATCTAGTTTGGAATGTAAAAGATTATGACTAGTGCCAAGAAAACTACTCCAGGGCAAAATAACCCTGAATCGTCAAGTTTAGACAAGAGCTTTACTATAAACAAACAAAAATGTGATATTGTTTAAAATCAGTCTTTGAAATTGTCAGTGGGAGATCCCTTCTTCTCATGAAATCCTCAAAACATAATGGAAACTTTTACCTTTGTATTGCAGAGTTAACTTCCAAATTTTATCCAGGGAGCATTTCACAAAACATGTTGTAATAAATACTTTCTATTGCACAGATCCTGAAACAAGCACTGTAAAGCTCTTTTCTGTAATTGACACTTAAAGAGGTCCTTGAGGCTGAAAAGACTTGTCTATAGGGAACTCAAAACTTCACTCTATCTTTCACTTGATTTCCTTTAAATATACCTTTCCTCTGTCCACCATAGACAAGTTCTCACTTTGCGGAACAAATAATTTTAACACGGAGTATGTGTTTTCCACATGCTCTCTATCTTCAAAGTGGCGTCCATTCCAATTCTTTTGAAAATACAAATTTTTAGTTGATACTCCCACGTCTAACTGATTCAGACTGCTTCAACTGTGGGAATCTGCAAACACCAAACAAGTAGAATGATTATACAGTCCAGAAATTACATTCAGTTTCTTCTAAGATAATGCATGCTGTAACTATTTTGCTTTGTCCTTAGACTACTCAGCCATTTCTCCAGTATAAAGAGTAACTTCAATATGACTGCCCTAGCTTCATCTTTTACAAGAAACAAGGATAATATTCTAAACCTGACTGATTTCGAGTTATGAGCAATAAATGAAAATTACAAAATAACTGCTTAAATCCTGTGAAGATTTATATATTTCATTCTATGCAAGGAGGCTGCCCCACTGACATCAAAAAGGCTATTTGTTTATCAGGTATATTGTGCATGTTTTTGTAAGATAAGGAGGCACAAGTAATTTGATTTCCAAAGATGGTTAATGCAAGTAACTCTCACTGAGTCAAACACTTATGCCTCTTAGCATCTCTGGCCATCAATCTGTTTATCAATGTGAACATTTGAAAGTTTTGACCCAAAAACTTATGTAAATTTTAAGTTAACATTGGGATTTTCCATGAAAAACGTATTCTGACGTGCTGCTACACTGACCTGGAATGACAGCATTCTGCACTGGGGATGCAAGTATGCCCCCTATGCTTTACCTCTCTTTGTTTAGTGACAAGCAGAAATTAGTGATAGGGAATTATCTCCCACCTCATCATAATCCCTCATCTGAGAGCTACTTCCTGCTGTGGGTGAACTCAGTCAGAGTTCAGTAACACTAAGTGACTGCTGACTTTTCCAAAGAAGAAAAACAGTCATTTTCTAAATTACCTCACTCAGTTAGATGAACTGTATTATTGGAAATACAGTTGCTTAACACAAAGAATTTATTACCACACCTCCTAATTTACCTCTGATGTGATACAGTCAATACAGACAATAATTTCCTCTGACTGTCTCTCTTGGTTAAAACCACAAGGAAAGGGAGTCATTCCTCCTTATTTATATTGTGATCTGCCTTGAAACTGAATAAGATCTTGTATCCATGCGCATAAGTAAACTACATGACCATCAGTACAAGGAGTTCAGGCCCTCAGATGATATAATCCATGAACAGTCTTTTTAACGCAGTGAAACTGCAACCTTACATGAAAGAGAGTTTTTATGTTTCAAAAGAAAATAATAATGGTAATAATTACCCCAAAGTCCCTTTCATCAATGGGATGAAGCTGTCCACAATATGGGGCACTTTATGTGCAGAAGCACACTTGCCATCTGGTGCCTTGATCCTAATAAGGACTGTTAACAGGGAAAAAAACAAGGTGTATTTCCAATCCAGGGTACAGAAGATAATCAAAATCCATCAGATTTCCCAGGCATTCGGGACATATGTCTAATTGTGATGTCAGATGTTATATCTGGAGAAATATGTCAATACTGTAGCTCAGGAAAATATAAAAGGAGAAATAGGAAGCTACAGTCTGATGGCTGAAACTGAATACTTAAAAAGCAGACAAATAAAAACTTCTCATGCCATGGAAGCATACATGTGCTTTTGTATAGAATCCTGACTTGCTTGGCTTTGCTAGAAACTGTGTTTGAAGTGAATATCATTTTATCAGCTTAATTGCATGTTTTAAAAAGTCTAATGAAACAATCCTATATCAACTCAATGCATTGTAAAGTAGCTTATGGGAAAATCTTTTAGTCTAAACATACCTCTTTCAGATATCCATGTGCAAAATTGCTCTACTTCACCAAGAAGTAGAGCCATATTACACTTGCAAGTGTAATATTTCTCCTTATGGATCTCCAAATGTTTTCTGTTTTCCATGAGCATCCATGTGTATAAGTCACTCTACAGCTCATATGAACTTCCTTTACTTATTTACCTCTTCATGAACCCTGGAAATACTTCTCAGACCACAAAGCATTCATGGACAATGAGCTGAAAACCACAGCTCAGTAGGAAAGAGACATAGTTCAGGAAGCCTTCAGTAAAAAGTGATAAAGGCAGAGAGATTTTTCAGGAATGAGAGTGAAGATTTTTCATATTCAATTTTCGTGGTTTCAGAAAATTGCTTCCTTTTTTATTATTTATATTAGATTAGTACCTACATTCCAACAGGCGTTAGCAGAGTCAAAAAGATTGTATTTTTTTTCTTTTTCAATATAGGAATAAATACAAACACTGTCGTGTGAATTTCACCAACTGAAAACTGGACTTAACTCATCCATTCTCACCACCAGAACCCAATTCATAAAAAAATTCTCCCTTTGGAGAGAAACACATATCAATGCACCACAACTTCTAAAAGATGAGGAAAAAATCAACTTCTCCGGTTTTCTTTGAAAAACCAAAACCATGATTTGTAGACAGCTTATGGCTTCTGGTGATGATGGCAGAAATAGGAAGAGAGAAGATAAATTGTATTTCAGCCCTCTGGGCTGGACTTGCTTGGTAAGTACCATCAGAAAAATGCCTACGATCTACCACTACATATTTTTAAAGACCCACTCTTTTCAAGAAGAATTTAGAGGAAAAAGCAGTCTGTAATAGAAAGTTACCATGCCATATTTACTGCAGGGAACTGTCTTTAAATAAACATCTTCTGTGGTATTTTCTTTTTCTTTTTCTTTGTTTGATTGTTTTCACTCATTTTTTTGCTACTGACCTATTTGTACGGATGCTGCTGTTGGCTGTGGAAAATGGCCATGAGATCACCAGCAAACAAGGGCATCCTAAACCGAATACTTCCGGTCACCAGATCTTCTCCTCATCCTAAAGAATTTGTACACCAATAAAGCCAGAATGACATTTCTCTCCACATTTATTATTTTTCAAACTTTCCCAAAGACAGGCATTTTCAAATGTTGTCTTTAAAACACAATAATGGTTATAGAAGGGACTATGCTAAGAGGATGTCTATACCAAAGGTTGTGTTTAGCCAAGAATCAGATTGAGAAAGGAAGGAAAAAATTATATCCTATCAAACAGCCTTAGTACTGTCCTTGCTGCATCATTTTAGCAGTGACTAGTATCACTGCCACACCCAGTACGTTAAATGGTCTACAGAGTCTGTTCAAATCCCCTGCTCTAGAAGTGGTTTCCAAGGGAGCAAGTGCTTTAATGGGAACTAACAACACCTCTTATACTGACTGTTGTAACGAACTTCAGACCTTTTGTTTGTTTGTTTTTTAATGGGAGAGCTTCTTCATATTTTCTTATAGAAATAAATAAATAAATACATAAGTAAATGTATATAACCTTTCAACTTGATTTAACTTTGCAAGAATAAAACAAATATTTCGATAGAATAAGTCCTTAATTGACCATAACTGTGACAAATATTTTTCAGATTATGTTTCTTCAGGAAAAAAAAAAAATGTTATTTTTGTTATTTTTATAGGTACGTCAATTTACTTTTTGCCATATTTTAATCTCAGCTGCTTCTGACTGTTTTGCAAACCAAGTAAAATGTTAAAAATAAGAACTGAAATAATAATTTTAAAAAAAGATCAAGGACCATTTTTCAAAAATGCTGCTTTGTGGAATAGTTAGGAATGAAAAATTTACAATTTTTGAATTTTCTATGGAACTGAAATTCCAAGTTTGGACAAGCATACCTGCTTCCACTGAGAAGGATAGATTGATGCTATCGGGGATCCCTGGTAAACTGAGTTGACTTTGAACTGATGACATAGTAATGAAGGTTTTAAATTCCTGAGCCATCCAACTGTCTATTAACAGCTCTTTAAACTTACTACATACATGCTGATACTGATCTGCTTATTACTGCAGAAATTCTAAACATAAACATTATTATTAAATCTTGTCTCTGCCACCAAGGAGGGTGAGAGATTGAAACATTAGACAGCTTTCCTTTGTCTCATATTCCACATACGAGATTGCAGTTAGACATAACAGCCCTGTAACCTACTCTGAGAGAAAAACAAACCTTTACAGGACAAAATGACCAGCAATTATTCAAACCACTTAAACTCAGCAGGCATAGGATAAGGCAGCTGAGAAAGAGAGCAGGAGAAGAAGCATTACAGCTGAGGAGAATAAAGTATAGAAAAGTGTAGTGAGAACACAGATGTATGCTTTTGTCAAGAAACTGTTTCTTTCTCAGAAGGTTAATTAAGAGTATAATGTTTTTATAATGCATGTTGGCACTATCAGCCAGAAAAGAGTTGCAGAAATGGCCTATCCCTTCCTACTATAGGAAAGAAGACAGACTCCTCAGACAATAAGCAATTTTGTGCCATTAGGTGTTCCTCTCAGGCTCTTTTTCTACTTTGTCTGAAGCAGAGAACAATTACCTTGCCTATGTCAAATTCATGCCTGCTTTCCTTGTTTATTTAGATCACCAAATGTGGCTGCCTTTCCTCTTTCAGTTTTTGTTTCTGGGCTGATTGTGCTCTGCAGACCAATTTCCACTTGAGTCCACTCAGCGATAGGATGCTGAAACATGATTGTTTCCACTACTGGAGGCTGCCATTTTTTAATGCCACACACTGCCTTAATGAGCTTCACCCCGTGCGTACGACTCAGCTGGCAGTGAAAAACAGGAAGCATTTTGGCACACATTTTCCCTTTGTGGGGTGAGAGAGGAAACAGACGCGAGCCCTGGCTCAACGGTGACACAGTTAAAGTGGAAACAGAGTGCTGCCTTGCCCACAGCATGGTGTGAGGCCCAGCCGGGGTCACCCCTGCAGGCTGCTGAGGCTCCCCATTTGGAGTGGAGACCTATGAGAAACATTCACATTGACGCACACATGGACATGGTCTCCTGAGGCCTGAACCAGCCAAGAAGCCCAGGGAAGTCGGCCTGCCAAACTCTACAGAGGCTGGGTCTGAGCTCAGAAAGATAGGGGCTGTAATTTTCAGCATAAGTGTGGTTGATAGAGGAGGGGAATGAAGGCAAAGGTGCCCATACCAACTTCCCCAGGTTTGTGAAGGAGCTTCTGGCAAATGTCTAGAGCTTGGATGAGGCTGCTCTGGCTTCTTAGAAACACAATAGCTGGCCAGCAGTCTTTTGGCAGAAGGTGTACATTTGACAGAACTCAAACATTTTGTGGAAGTATAATTATTTTGCTAATCTTTCTAACAACTGTTTTTCATTTGAGAAATTAGCTTAATAAATTTTTTTTTTTAACTTAAGAGTCAAAACAACAATGAGAAAGAGAAGTGCCTCAGTGCTCTTTTGTGTTCTCATTTCTTTTGTGATTTTTCACCTTGCGGAGAGTTTCAAAGCTTCATTCCAATTTTGAAAACAGGGAGAAAAATGAGTTTTTTAAAATCTAGTGCTTCTACAGTGATCTAAGCTGTATCTAATGATGGTCTGATACATAAAACTGAATGCATCTGTGAGGATAAGAGAGGCTGACTGTCTTCTTGAACAAATCAATCATTTGTGGAGGTATCTAGGAAAATGCTATTTAAGTGGATCAGTGGGCTTTAAAAGTTCCATTCTCTATGTGAGAGCATAAAGAAGAAGAGATACGCCCGCACCGTGTGGCATATTGCTTTCTCTCATCATCTACAAATGATCACGTGCAGCCTGTTAGTAAACCATGCCCCTTTCTCCAAACAGGAGCACTCAGGTGCGCATACATCTTCATAGGCTTCTCCAACACTGACTGAGTATATGGATGAAAGAACAAGCTTCCTCTGTGACCTACTCTATTAATTGATCAAAAAATATCACCTTCATCTATCAAAGATATCATATCCCTTGATCTGCCTGCCTCTGCAAAGAAGGAACTGTTCATGCTCTGTATCGGTGTCTGCTGTGCATCAAGAATGGAAGTTTCTGTACAAGATTTTTTCTGCCGATGCTGCTCGCAGTTGCTGCAGGTATTCTGGGAATGGATGTCTTTTCTTCTTCTTAGCTTACAACAGGCTAAGATATTTTCCTCTGTAGTTACTAAGCACCTAGATGACTGTTGAGTATTTTTGGATGCTAGTCTTTTTTTTTTTCTTGAGATATTTTGTAATAGAAGCAGACAAAAGAAAAGGAAAAAAAAATACCCTAAACATTGCATTTTATGGTAAATAATGTTGAAAGCAACATAAGGCTATGTAGTGAAAGAACAAAACAAGATCCCACTCTACAGTTTGGGATAATTCTTTTTAATACAAAGTGAGCAGAGATGCATGAGAGAGCATTTTAGCACGACAGCATTAATCTATGTTTCATTGTGTCTGTCAGAACAGGATTCATGAGGATGAAACCTGTACTGAACAGGAGCAATCTTCTGAAACTGCAAAAATGACATTTCTGAAAGACAGCAAGTGAAATTTTTATCATCTTCATTAAAAGCCAAATCCTACAGTCTTTACAGAATAAAACTTCCTACTTAGTGCTACAGGGACATTTTAGAAAGATAGCATAGTGCAGACTGGTAATGGTGTTTAGCCAGTCAAGATGTCATCTCTTCCTAACAAACAGGTACCCTTTCTGTCATAACATCATGGACAGTGCTTGTCTAAGATAACATCATTCAAACAACCAATTTTCCCACGTAGTGAGGAGAAACTACATAAACAAGATATGATGGGACTTCCTGAAAGGCAGAGGATGAAGTAATAAGA
>JAOWBP010052619.1:0-12635 GCA_028571105.1 Tragopan temminckii
CCTCATCATCATCATCATCGGAGACAGGGGCGAGGAGGAGGATACGAAACGCCCGTCGAGATACCGGGGACACCTACCTCCTTCACCTCGAGTTACTCTTCCCCGGAAGACATACCATCCTCGTCTTCGTGTGCCAGTGCCTGGAACACGCCCGAATCCATTTCTAGGACCCAACAAAAGTTGTTACTCCAAAGAGCCAGCTCACAGGAGGAGATGGATGAACCTGTTCTGTACGGGTTGGGTCACTAATTAAATAACCATTTGTAGGTTGGATGGGGCAGGAATAGCTGCAAGGGAACCAGCACAAATCAAGAAGCTTCTATCTACTTTTGTCTAGGATAGTTTTTTAAAATGATCCTACAGCATTGCCTCAAATCTTCAGGCCAGCAACAGAAAATTGCTTTTGATTCTGTTAAAAGGTCTAACTGGAACACAAGGAGAAAGGCAAGTAACGGCCCCAAGCCAGCTGGCATTTTTCTGGGCTAGACAGGTCCATATCGTAAGTTGATATTTCTGTTTGAATGTACCCAAAGAAGAGCGAAACAAATCCCATTGCATTGCAAGCAGATATCCTTAGGGTTTTTTTGTTTGTTTGTCTGTTTATTTGTTTTTTGAATGGCAGGTTTCCAGGCAAAACTTGGTTCGCATGGTTCAGGAAAGGAGGAGTGCAAAGGTTGTCAGTGTGTAGAAAAGAAGAAAGAGAAGAATCCAAGATCACAAGAGAACAAAAGGGGAAATCCAGCCCAAATTCTGCTTGAAGACCCCTGGTGCCAAATTGTACAGTGACAGAAATACCACTTTCAGACAAATATAAGTGTGGTACAAGTGGGACTGCTTTCAAACACAGAATGTTAGCAGAAATTTCTCAAACAACTTAGGCCTAGCGAGGAAATCAACTCATTTTAGCCATAGGAATGCATCTAAATCAGCCATCTAAGAAATTCATCCTTTAAATTGAGCTGTATTGTTAAACTCCATAATCAGAGCTCCCAAGTGTCCGGGAAAATTTGCCCTCTCTCCACGCAGCACCAGAGATGTGTCCATCACCTTTTGTGAGCAGCAACCAAGAAAGCCACAGGGATCAAAACAAGGTTTTTTGGGGGGAAATGCTCTTACTGTAATAATAAAGAACACTTTGTCCTCGTGGAGAGATTATTTATACAGGTCAGCTTATGCAAACATAAGGAAAGTCCCTGGTTTGAGATCTTGATGTTGCTGGGATGAAAACAGAGTGCAAATAGCACATGTCAGGAGAAAAAGAGGTACTGAGGTAGTGCTAAAGGGAAGAGGGGAGTATCATGAAGAAAAAGCAGCAAGGCTTGTGAGCCACCTGAATTCTTCCATGTCAAAAAAAAAAAAAAAAAAAGGCACCCATTGACATTCACTGATTCTTGCTGAACATCTATGGAGACTGAATGGTAGATTTCAGCACAGTGAGGTGGTGATTGATTTGTTTCAGCTGTGGTGACAGGATGTGAATGACAAGCCACATTATGGACAGCCATGCAGATCTTTATGAGCATGGCATGCAGGCTCTTGTTCACTGCTGGTGAAAATGCATAGCAAATGGTGGGGGCTATGTTGAAAAATAGTGTTTTGTAGCTGAGAATTTGCTCTATCAAATAGTGTTAATGCGTGCTTTGTATCTGTTGTAGTTTCCATGGAAATAGGAGGTGTTACTTTTGGAGCAAGCTAAGTGTACACATGAAGGGTAAGCTGATAAAAACCTCCCACGATGGCTTTCCAGAAAGCTGAGTGCAGAACGAGGAGTGGTGACTGCAGCCTCTCCAGCCACGCACACCCAGTGCTCTGCAATTCTGCTCGTTAAAAGCCTCATAAAGGAATAGTTGCTGCTTTCCTCATGGTACAAGTCCCAGCAGTAGACTTGATATCAAGTAGTGACAAAGCAGCGGTGGTGAATATACCTCAGTAACACAGGAGCACAGAATCACAGAATATCCCAAGTTGGAACAAACCCACATGGATTGTTAAGTCCAGATCCTGGCTCCACACAGGACCACCCAAAATCCAAACCCTGTGCCTGAGAGCAGCGTCCAAATGCTTCTTGACCTCCAGCAGTTCAGGGCCGTGCCCATTGCCTTTAGAAGTTTTCTTGACTTTCTATTATGAAGACCAACATCTCCAAGAGAGACAGCAGAACGATGAAGTTTTTGCTCCTCCAATCATTGCCTTCATAAAAAAATGGATCAATTATTGGTGCATCAGTAAAATGGAGCGAAGGTGAGAGCAGCAGTCTGAGGGGATCTGTGACTTGTGGATACACATAGCTCTGCTGCAGAGCCATTCATGGCAGGGCTCACTGCTGCCCCAGGTTTGTTTCTTTTTTTAAAGCTAAATGTAAACCACGCACTCCATAGTTTCAGATGGAGGAGATAGAGTTTATAGAATCATAGAATCATTTGAGTTGGAAGGGCGCCTTAAAGACCATCTAGTCCAACTCCCCTGCAATGAATAGGGACACCTATAGCTCCATCAGAAGCTCAGAGCCCCGTCCAAACTGACCTTGAGTATCTCCAGGGATGGAGCATCCACCACTACTCTGGACAGCCTGCGCCAGAGCCTTGCTAACTTTATTGTAAAACACTTCTTCCTGATATTCAATCTAAATCTTTCCTCTTTTAGTTTGAAACCACTTCCCCTTATCCTATCACAACAGACACTGCTAAAGAGTCTGTCCCCTTCTTTCTGATAGCCCCCACTTGTAGGTCACCTCTGAGCTGGGATGCCCAACGCGTTGCCACATGGAACTTTAAACTAAAAGAGGGTGAGCTGAGATGAGACATAAGGAAGGCATCCTTCGCTATGAGGGTGGTAGGATGGGACCGGGCTGTGGCAGTGCCGTCCCTGGAGGCACCTGGGGCTGCGGGCAGAGGGCTGCGCTGCGCCGCTGCACCCGGCAGGTGGCAATGCAGGAGAGCTGCAGGGTGGGAGCTGCTGGGCTGCAGCTGGCAGCGAGCCCTGAGGAGAGGGAACCTGCGCTGAGCGAGCAGCTGTCTAAATTCCGTTTTATTTGGTAGAGTTTGAACTTACAGGCTCGTAGCATCAATCTGTGGCAGCAGGTTGGGTGCCCCCATCCACAACCTTAGGGGTGATCTGTGAGCATAGCAAAGCACGCAGCGTTCTGCGATCAAAGGTGGAAAGCACCGTTTGTGTGGCTATGCTGCTATACACGTAACATTGTTTCCAGGCCAGGAATGAGCCTTCAATCAGATTTGTCTTTAACGTGGTCAGGGTGTTGCATTAAAACATGCAAGTTTTATTTGAAAAATACATCCCTGGGTACCACATCAAGGAAACAACAACTGAGAAAGAGGACACTGCCCTCTGAGAGTGAGCTAAATGCAGAGGCATTTCCCAAGCAGAACAGTGGGTGCAGGGAAACTTTCAGAGAAATATGTAGAAGAACTACAGATTTGTAGTGGCACATTTTGCCCTTCACCTGAAAAAGAAGGAAAAAAACACAAAGCCCCTTAAGCTAACAACAACAACAGCACAGGAGATATTTTGGAGCAGCAGCAGAAGAAAATAGCTTGTTTGTACCAAAAATCTGATGAAAAAAACTGATGTTTTCTGTCCTCTCTGTTAACAGGGAAGTAGCTGGACTTGGCAGAGCAGTGGCTCTTTTTTGGAAGGCACCAATGGAGAACTGCAGTCACCCCCCGGATGCCGGAATGCCGCGATGGGTGCAGGTGGGTTAAAGCAGCTCCAGCTCTTACACAATGCTCCTGCCCTATCTACAGTGCTGGGAGCTGCCAGAGCCGCCAGACAAAATGTCTTCAAAGATCTGAATCAGTTTTGTTTTTCCGAAACAAAGTTGAGAGGTGGCTTTTCATAAATTGAGAAGATCTTTGGGGAAAGATATAGCACATGAAACAATCATTAGAATGGTACTGAAAAAAAAAAACCAAAACAACCCACAACAAACAAATGATGAATTCAAACTGGAAATGAAGCACATATTTTAGCGGTGAGAAAGCACATTCTTGGTCTCCTGATGAAGTTTTTCTGACAGATGTGCTCCAGCTAATCACAGTTCTGGATTGTAAATAGCTGGAGAGAGGTCATTTGATATCAGGAGACTGCAGAAATATGGTTCCTGGCTCTGTTACAAGGCACTGAGTTGTGGAGAAGGTTTTGTCCACAAAACAGAGGTGGCAGGGCCAGAACCAGCTGGTGACTTGGTTATGCAGTACATCCCGAAGCAGCAGCCTTGGCTATTCCTACCATGAAAGTGTCCGTGGTTCCAGAAGATAGATAAGAATTTTTTGTAAATACATTTATTTCCCCCAAAATCCCATCAGTGATATCAGTTCCCTTACATTCTTCACTGTATGACCACCTCGCAGGAGAGACCACACCCTGAGGGCACTCAGTGTGTCCCAGCGCCATTTATCCTGGAGCTGGATGTGTCCCAGTTTACATGCACACAGTTGAGTCATACTCAGAGATGATTAAATTCCAAATGCTCTGAGGGCAGGACCCACTTACAGAGCCTGGAGGCTCCCAGCTCCTCCCGTAGCACTGTAAGAATTAGGAAACCATCCAATGGATCACCAGGATCAGAGCTGCAGTTCATCCCCTTATGCAGAACTGAGGTAACACAGCAGCCAACAGAGAATGGCCCGAGATAACACTGCACCTTCCTTCACCCCAGCAGCCATCCAGAGACATGGCCCAAATCCTTCATTTTCTAGGTGGAAGTCAGCCCTGAACTCTGATGGTGCTTATGGCTATGAAAGGAGGAAAAGGAAATCGTCTGCTGTTTATCTGTTTATTTCCTTTTGGGGTTTGTCTGTATCATCCTGCTTAATGTCTGTGGGGGGGGAACAAAATATTTAAGTTAATTGACAATCCTTTTGTGCTGGATTAAATAGGTTTTATCATTTTTCTCTCCTCATTGTTCCTTCCAGCTCCATCAGGAGAAGGTCCCGGCTGGGAACTCAGAGGAGTGCCCTGGGAAAACCTGCTCCTCAGCAGGGGAGATGTCCTTCAGAAATACACAGTGCAAGAGTTTGTCTCACGGGACAGGAAGCAGGGCCAAAGGAACAGGCACAACCCTGAGGTGTTACCCCCACGTAACCAGCCTTGGACTTGTGCATTAATTTGGGAATGAAGGCAATGTCTCACACGGAGCCAGCCGAGCAGGGAATGTGCTTCTGGTTGACACTGCTGACCAGCTATAGTACAAGGGATGCCAATGGGAGCATGCAGGACTGCTCTGAGCTCCAGGAGAGCATCACCAGGTCCCCTCACTTCTCCATTCCTTCATGCTGGTGGTAACTCCACCTTAGGGCTGTGTTTGTATGTCAAGGATGCAACACATTGGAGACTAAAAGCCCTCTGTGACCACAATGCTTGATGAAGACTTTCCTAAGTGAGGTCCTAATCGACAGCTGAATGAACTCCAGCACTGAAACCATCCCAAGTTTGGTAGTCAGCTCCTTCATGTTGTCTCCTTTCCTTCCTGTGTAATGATCTCACTGAAACTGTTTTTGTTACATTCCTGCTTTTCGTGCAACACCAGTAATGACCACTAGCATCAGTTCCATGACAGGACCTCAGGAACCTCCTCAGTTATCGTGCCCTTCATATCGCCTTTTGGCCTCTCTTAGCCAGATCCTCATGCCATTTCTAATCCCTGCCTCCCCCAGGTACTTGCCAGCACACATAATACTGCAGTACAGCTGCATTTTGAGAAGACTCATAACAGCAACAGTCACAGCAGTGTGGCAGATGTATCCTCAGTAAACACATCCCTTCACTCAGCTGTCCACCAACTGCATTCTCCAGTGCAATATATTTGAGAATATCTAGGCAGCACCAGCTTTTCTTTCCCTCTATTCCCCTCATCATGTTGTTATTACAGAATCACAGAATGGCCAGGGTTGGAAGGGACCTCAAGGATCACGAATCTCCAACCCCCCTGCCACATGCAGGGCCACCAGCCTCCCCATTTAATACTAGACCAGGCTGCCCAGGGCCCCATCCAATCTGGCCTTGAACACCTGCAGAGATGGGGCATCCACAGCCTCTCTGGACAGCCTGTTCCAGCACCTCACCACTCTCTCTGTAAAGAACTTCCCCTTGACATCCAACCTAAATCTTCCTTCCCTCAACTTAAAACCATTTCCCAGTTATTCCATTTACCATTTATTCCATTTATCCCATTTACCAGTTATTCTGGTATTCTACAAACACATACCCAGGCCGGATACTCTATCAGCTTTTTCCTCCTAGAACTCATCAATTAAAAATTCCAGTTGAAAGATTATTTGACTTCTAAAATTTGCACGTACTTTTTCATTTCCACGTTGCTGAATTATTTGTGTGGCTTAGCACATCTCCCTCTGCACCTCACCCCAAACTGAACATCATAATCTACATGAGGAGCAAGAAGAGCGGTGCTGAGTGCTGTACTTCAGTCTGGAATCCCACCCCAGTGATGCAGTAGTTTCATGTTATTTTTTTCTTCTCACGCTTTCAAAATAATCTGCAGTTATTTTCATCTCTGTGAAAGATGAATGGCTTTGAGGCATCCTCAACTCCACCCTGACACCTCGTTCTCATTTTTAGTAAATCAAACAAACAGCTCTTCTCCTTCATCAGCCTTTTCCATTTCTTGTGCTGTTTCCTATTGTTCTTTCTGTGGCGCTAATTATCCTGCAGCTGATTTTCTCTGGCTTAGGGTACACATCTCCAGTCGCTTTAGTAAGGTCAAACTGCAAGATTTTGCAGTGGGGTCTGATACACGTGATTTCAAACCCCAAGGCTCCTCAGTGAAATTATCATTGCCAACTAGCAATAAGGTAAGGAATAATTTCACTGAAATGAAGAACTTCTCTTTGCTGAGTTGCAAAACTTGAGTTCAGACTGAAATCAGGATTAGATCTCAAGCTGAGGCGTTTCCACGAGTACTTCAGATCAGCGTTAAGCATAACCTGCACCCAAACTTCCAACTATGGAGGGAAGCATCTCTAACCCTACCTCACTTTCAGTGTTACATGAACAGTTCTTCCATAATTATCTTCCCACTGCACACAGAAGCAGGAATAAATGCAGTCATGCTGTAGGATGTCGGCAGGAAACATCCAACTGTATTTATAGTTGGAGAGATTAAGAAATCAGGCATATACAGGCCACCCCCTCTGCTGACACAAAATCAAGATGCAGAATAGCAGAGTATGAAGCTATTAAAATATTGTTTACAAGCAACAAGTTCATACCTGCTGTGAGTCATGCGCTGCTCTTGGTTTAATGCCTGAAGGCGCCTGAGATAGGAGCTACAAATTGATACATCTGCTGGATTCTGGACTCCAGGCAGAGCAGTCAGGGGATACAGACCAGAAATCCCAGCAGCAGCAATCTCTGCCTGCAGCCATTTCTGGCCCCCACGAAGCTGGAAGGTTTTGAAGTCATGCTGGAGTAAGGCTGAGAATGAAAGGCAGCCCGCAGGGCCCGCACTGGACACTGCCCACAGGGGTGAGCCAGGAGGCAGCAGCTGCCTGGAACAAACAGGGCTCACTGCAGTCCAAATAGGTGGTTTGACTGTAGGCTTCCAGTGCAAGCAGTCACAGCTAATAAAGAGCTTCTTTTGGACCTCTGGAGTGCACTTTCTAGCACACCATCAGGGATGCAGGCTGGCATCTGGATGCTAAAATGATCTTTCTGTAAGCAGAGGCCCTCCTGTTGCAGGACAGCAGCTCTCCTCCCCTCAGTCCCCCAGCCAGTTCTCAGGGAGCACGGATTTCCACCACTCCCCTTAGACCACGGAAAGGAAAAAGGGCTGACATTTCAGGAAGCCGCAGCTCTAACTGATACTTAAAGAAGCAAAAGCAGCAATTTCCACAACCTGCTACTGTTTGCTGGTTACCATTCACTTCTGCAGAACTGATCAAGAAAACCCAACAAATGCATATGAAAACTAAAAAAAAAAAAAAAAAAAAGCCAAACCCAAACCACACACACATCCCTTCCCTCCCTGCCTTTCTATGAAGTAGGGAGAGGTTGCCACTCTCAAAAATTCTCCTTGCCCTTCTCCTGCTATGATAATGTGTAGAGTCAATGAAACAAAAACAGATGCTGTTGCACTTGGATTTCAGCAATGCTTTCCCCAGGGCAAGCTTGAGCTGTTGCTCCTAATCTTGCATTATCAGGAAGGAAAAAATAAATCACTTTGATAGCCAATTACTCCAGTTAAGGATGCCAGCTCTCATTATCTGTCTCCACCTAAGCAGGAGTCACCTATATCTGCTACTTCAGAAAATGCTGAGGGAAGCAGGCACTTCCAGCAAGGAGCACAGGAAAAACTGGTCTCTGCCAAACTGACAGCTCTGCAGCACTCCAGATACACCAGTTCAGAAGCATCAATAATGTATGCTTATTGAAAATGGAACCTTTGAAGACACACCTCATAGGAGATCTCACTGAACTGATAGTGGCAGAGATGCATATAATCTTGTAACCTATAAAGTTGTGACTTTGCGAGTCCTGTAGGAAGTGACAGAACTGACAGGAACATAGCAGTGTATGGTTCACATGTGAAAAGTTTAAGCCAAGAATAGGTATTTGACTGAGATGCTCTTAATTTAGAGCCTGAGAAAACAATACAGATGATTTCACCTTGCATAACACTAAAAGACACATGGAAGTTGCACTCCTTGTGTGACCCTTATAAGAGGTTGTTTTTTTTTTTAACCATTTAAATACGAAGGAACTTGCTTATTTTATATAATCAAGAAATGGAAAACAGTTTTTATTAACATGTTTTACATTTACAATCTTTTATTAGCTAATCAACATCAACATGCAAAAATAAGCGCTAAATACAAACCTCTACAATATGGTTTTGTTTAAACTACAATGGTTTATTTCTTTTCAAAAGTCGTAAGGATGTGTTCTGTAGTCATTAAAATTGAACTATTAGTTTCAGTAATGAATACTATTTAGGCCCTAAAATTATGTAATTATCCTGCAAGGCATCTTCAGAAACTTTGCCCAACACTTAAGAATACCAGCTCATTTTCATGTGAGTACATTCTCAAAGCAAGAAATAAGGCAGTAGCACTAATGATTTCATATTGAACCCTATGCACATAACTAATAACTTTAGAAGGACTTTAACACTATGGTAGACTGGAAAAAGAACATTTAAACAAGCATCAAATTTTGCCTGAAATGTTCTCAGTTTCTCTCAATATTTATGCAACCTCCTTAAAATATTTGGGTTTGGAAAAAGACTTTATACTCCTTCAAACCAGTCCCTAGTTGATCCTCCAGAGAAGCCAGTCTCGTGTCAACAACAACAATATTTTCCCACGGAAATAAGTTACATGATTCATGTTCAGGATTACTTCACGAGAGGATCATAAAGAAGGCAAAGAGGAGCTTAAAGGAGAGTATTTGTAGTACTGAAATCTTTCATAACAAAAGGGTCTTGGACAATTGTGAAGAAGAGGGAAGAAACATGGATTTAGGTTCCAATCTGTTGCAACTTCTCCCCCAGTGCAAGTGTCCATCTTTAAAGAGAGTTATCCTTTAAAAGATGAAAGTACTTTTGAGAAGAGTCCAATTTTTGACCTTATGTTACAAAACCTTGACAATCAAAGCTTCTTTTTGTTTTTATTCAAGTACAAACTTAAGTCATAATTCCTCTTTTCTTTTGTTTAAAGAGTGTTTATTGTTGCTCATTGATCTTTGGTCGCAAGAAACAATAATGCCACCGACAGGTCTGATCACCAAGGTGGCAGGTTTTGCTTCTTTGCCACACATTAAGGCCCCCCCCCTTTACAGGGAATGCCAACGTACACTGTGTCAATATTCCAGCGGCACTTCGTCTTGTTTTTACGGACCTACATGATGTAGACTTTCTCAGCTTGTGAGAAGTTGAAGACTTCTTTGGTTCTTGGGCAAATTACTTTGTCATCTTGACGAATAGAAAGCAGAGACTGGAAAAGAATGAAATCAAAAGATGATATTCACAACAGCATCTCAAAGCATTCATAACTCAGCGTTCTTAACTGTGTAGTAAATAATCCATTCTTTTTTAAAGTACAGTCTGAGGTGAAAACATTTTTGTCCACAAGGTACTTGCTCTGTATTATTACACTCCAGAGAGGAAAATTTTCAGTGCCATTTGATTTCATGCTATCAGCTTCCATGTTCACCACACATTAGTTTCTTTAAAAAAACAACTTTATCACATGCAATCCCTTAAGAATTACTGTAAAAGGGTTGCTCCCCCTCCCCCTGCTAATAGAGATGATGCTTCCAGCTTTCTGAGTTTACAAGCTCTTATTTTGATAGAGGAAGTTACTGTGACCACTGCTATTTCAGACATCAGTAAGGCACTGATTTCAACACTTACATTGTATCCATAGACATATCCATTTGGTAACATCATGGGAGGATTATTTTCATTCATTACATCCCCCGAAATCTTGCAGACTAGTCGGGAGTTGGCACAGTGTGCCATAGGCAGAGGCTGAGCCAGCTTGTTCAGGGATTTGCTACACACAGGGCAGTCTGGGTTTTTTGAACTCCCATCCTCTTTATAGCACTGTCTATTTAACAACAAGTTAAGGTACAACCAACAGATGCAGTAGGAATCAGTTAATAAATACACATAAAAAATACAGTAATCTGTGCAAGTTTAAACTAGGTTATACACTGTATGCAACTATTCAAGTTTAATGTGTGCATATGAAAATCAAGTGCTTGCTTTCAAGAAGAAACAGCAGTGAGCAGCATGCACCTGGCACACTCTACAGGTAATATTTTTCCTCTAGAGCACATCAGTAGCATCAGCCCTTCTTAAACAGACTACACTGCACAGCAAACCCAGCCAACCTTCTGAAGGTGCAGGACATATTTGAATACTCATATAAAAACAAGCAGGATAAACTCTCAAGTAGTTAAAAAAAACTGTGGCTCTCACCCAGCCCTCCAACTTTCACAAATATATTATCCTATGATAAAGGATGACCCAGTATGAAAACAATGTAGAAACAAAAAATAAGTGTCTTTTTTTTTTTTTTTTTGCACTCTCTGAAAAGCATTCACAGAAAAAACACTGTGCTCAGTAGCAGTATCTGCATTGAAGGATACGGTGTTTTTATAGCTGAAAGGCCTGCCTGGAGTGTTATAGTAAAAACAGAATTGTTTCCCAGCTGATGTAGTCTGTAGTTATCATATCTAAACTGCTGTATCAGCATTCTCCATCGAGCGGGGTCCAAGAGATCCTGTTAAAAAAAAACAACACAACTATAAGTTGTTTCTAATCTACTTGTCCTGGAGGGGAGCCTGAGAGTGGTAAAAACTCACTAGACTGAATCCATTACAAAATAAAAGTATACATGCTAACACACAGTAAGAATGCACAATGCACTTGTTTAGAAAGGACCTCAACACTACGTTAGCAAAACTTTATTTAAAGCATTACATAAATAGCTGGTATGATGATATTCAGTCTCCAATCTTTTCATTATATTTGTGCACACAAGCTTCTGAACACATGAGGTCTTAGTTCAAAAAACACGCTTTAGTTTTTAATAAGAGACATCTATCCAGAGGTTCAATTGAGTGATTCTGCAATAAGCATTGTCCCTACACTCTTCCTTGCTCTATCCACATCAATCAAATCTTCATAAGGATTTGTTTGTTTGGCATTCTAGAATGCAAGCCTATTTATGAAGCAACACTAGTAGGTGGACATTTGCTTTAAAGCCTCTGTACTGGTAACATCCGACTTAAGACATCAGTTGAAGAATCAGACAAATTCTATCAATACATATTTCTAATTTGTACTGTTTATAGAATTTCCAATCACTTGAACAAGAAATTTAATTTGAAGAGCTTAAGGTTCGAGAATGCTATGCATTCGAGGACACATTTCTTATATATTGTAATGCTACAGGTTACAAAAAAGGGTCTAAGTACATAATATGGCATTCATTTAAAAAGGATTTAAGATAATCAGGAACTAAACACACAGAAGTCAAGGATATTATGAACTTTAAAGTCACACCATGAAGAGTCATGCAGGAAGACTCTGAAAACATACTTGTTATATTTCACATACAAAGGTAAAGACCTAATTCCTCCTGCTCGCACCTCTCCCTTCCTACCCATAACCCCAATTTTTTTTTAATGAGAAATAGCAGTGCTGAGCACTCTCAGAAATAAGCTCAATACTGTCAAACTGCACATACTACACTTTGAGGCAAATAGGAGAAAACTTGTTTTAATATATTTCGTTTATTAACCAGGATTTAAAAGAAAGTAATTCAAAAACAGAGTATTGTCTTTGTAGTAGCGTGAAACTCAAAACGTGATACCAAACTATGTAGGCAGTGATATTATCACAATGCAGACATCAGCCCTTATGCTTTACCCTGCACCACTTTGGCTCTGTCTCTCCTCATTTTACTTAAGCAAGGAAAGACAGAAGAAGGATGGACTCCACCATCACCTTCTGTTGTGATCACCTGCGCTGTGGAATTCCCCCATCCAGAAAGATCAAACTGGCCTGAGAATTCGTTTGAAAGTTTTAATAATATATTTAAGTATTTCATGTCGTCTTACATCCAGTCTTTCAGTCCATCTATGTTGACCTCAGC
>JAOWBP010052620.1:0-12632 GCA_028571105.1 Tragopan temminckii
GCCTGTGTGCAGGAATCCAGAGCTTCCCTGAGCTGTTGCTGCTGATAGACCATTGGACTGACACCTCCAGGCCTGGGGAGCCATTTGCTGCCTGTGAAAGGTCTGTGTGCCTTCTTCCCCTGCCTTACATGGTGATGGGAAGATGAATGGAGATCAGTTGGGTCACTGGTTGGTGCTCAGTCTTAATGCTTGTTACGTGTTTGACCCACCAGAGGATGTAGATGTGTGCACATTTTTTGTGAATGATACAGCGCATTCTGAGAAGCAATTCTGTTCTATCCAGCTGCCTGCTTGCTGCCCGTGCAGGCTGCGCTTTCCAGGCAGTGGCTGGGACTGCACAGTGCTTTGCTTCTGGGATAGGGCTCCACGCAGCACGGGATGCAAATGCTTACAGGAAACAGGGCAGCAAGAGAACAGCAGATAGGAAATGTCCCAGAGCCTGCCAGCACATCCTGGAGGTAGGGGAAACCTCCAGACAGCAAAACAGGATGGCACTGGAGTGTTTCCATTCAGTTGACTCATGCTGAAACAATGCCCGGGTGCTGTTTGTCTTGGATAAATGTGTTTCTGTGAGCAAAGAGATCTCCTGGCTCTCCTGCAATGCACATGCTAGGATTTAGTTGTTGCAGAGGCAGAGCTTCAGCCTGCAAAGGGCTGAGTACCTGCAATTGTGCCCTGCTCCAAAGAAGTATAGCACATCAAGTATGGTGGTGTGATGTTTAGGCTCTTGGATGTCTTCAAGCTCCTGCTCCCTCTCAGGATGCAGACAAAGCCTCTTCACAGCACTAACAGACATCTGCTCTTGTGCCTGCCTGCATGGGATCCAGGCTGTGGCCAGGACTGGGACCTCATGCTTCAGTGAGGGAGGTTTTGATGGAAAGATTAAAATCTGCATCTGATGTTTGTCTAATCCAAAAAGCTTTCTGTGCAAGGAAGTGGTTCTGCACAGTCATAATCTTAATTTAAAATCCTGTTGTCCCCTGCAGCATTTCAGCTACTGAAGCATGCTGGCAGCGACCTGCTCACCAGACTGCAAAGGGCAGGTGATGATGCTCTTCTTAAATATTTATATTGTGCTGTGGCTTCAATGCCAGATTCTGAACAAATTTTGAAGCCCAGACTCTCTTGTGCTCTGGTGTTGGCAGCCCTGTTAAGAAAGATGCAGGCAGATGTTGCGTATGCATCCTGCCAGCAGGTTGTCAGATGGACAAGCAAGTCACTGTTTCCAGGACATGTACTGGATGTGTTTGTGATCTGAAAAGCAGCCTGGCAGCACACATGAGACCCTTGAGAAGGTGGTAGGGTCTGCAGGGTACGATAGGGCTTGTCTGCTGGAGCTGGTGCTGCAGATGCCCCAGTAGCCGAGATGCTGAGGTTCCCATTTGGCATAGCCTGGGAGGGAGTATTGGGTTCTGCTGCCTCTCGAGAGGTCTCAGACCTTCCCATGTCCAAGCTGCCACTGGGGCTGGAGAGGTCACTGCTGTCTCCATTTCTCCTCCTTGGTGAGATTATCACTGCTGGCCGTGGTAACAAAAAGATATTAAAGACGAAGGCATCTTGGAAATCAGCAGTGCTGGAAATTAAAGAAGTTTTTCTTGCGGGAAAGAATGTCTACATCAAAGGACACCTACTGACTACAAAGGACTGACACTTGAATCCTTTTATAGCTGCAAGGTCATTTGTCTTTGCTTCTGCCTAAAAGCTAGGGAGAGCTCAAATAGGGTGTTTTTTCATAGGAGTCAAAGGGGTGAGAAGCATTTTTTCTTTGTTTTTTCTTACTGTGATCATGTGGGAGCTGCTGTAGCTGCGTTGTGTGCTCAGTCTCACATGTCTTGGTTGTGCTCTTCTGCATGTGCTCGCACCTACCAGGGTCGGACCACACTGCCTTTCCTGCAGCCCCTTCTGCTGCTGGAGAGAGGGGAAGCCTGTCACTCCTTACAAGCCAGGTGGGCTTACAGCCACACGAATAACCAAGAAGGTAACCAGGGCTCAGCCAAAAGCCACAAGGGGTAAAATAGCCCTCAGACATCCATTACCTCGGAGCCTGTCACCTCTGGTGTTTAATGTTTACTGGAAGCTTAGTGACAGCTGGATTAAGTCAGTTTGTCAAATGTTTAGAGAAAAAGAGTTAGCCTGGGCTGTGAGCAGTCTAATGCTGATCCTGCAGTCAAACTGGGCTGATAGATGTCTGTGCTGAGACAGTACATCCTGTACCCTCTCTCTGTATTTAAAAAGAAAAAGCAGAGTTGACAGCTGCCAGCAAGGTGGAGCTGCTGGATTCCCTACGTGTCAATTAGAGTGGTGGTGGTGTTTGTGATATTTAGGGCTTCACAGCTGCGTGAAAACAGTCACCAAGTAAAGCCAGAGAGGAGTTGTAGCAGTGCAGGAGCGTTGCTTGGGATCAAACCTTCTGAATAAGGAAATTATCATCTCCAGAGGGCAGCTCCTTCTGCTTGCCTTCTCTCCTGGCTCTAAAGCCCCTCATCCAGGCAGGCTGCCCTGAGCTGGAGGCTTTGCTCTTTTCCAGCTGCTTTTCCCCTGGGGAGCAGGGAGCTCTGCCTTTCTCAGTCCTGTTGGAGACGGCAGCAGTTTGCCTTTCTGTGTTCTGCCAGGCACAGTGACGCCTGTGCTGCCGGCAGCCTGCTCACAGCTGGGAGGCAGAGCCAAGAACCCGCTGCACTTTGGGTTTTAAACCATTTAGAGAATTGAATTGATCTGTAGCAAGTGCTGCTGCTTGATGTGAGGGGGAAACGATTCTAGGAATTCTTCAGCAATTGCTACCAAGAAAAAGCCAAAATTACGGAACAAGCAGAACCTGTAAGGAATTGGCAGCAGAATTGATTTAAGGAATTCAGCATTACTTTCTGATATCTGAAATCCAAGAAGGCAAAGGTTTTCATTGCATACATCTGTGCACATCATGAATATGTAGCACCCGTTTCACTTACTCCCATTGCCAACTGAACTTGCAATGTCACTTAAAAACAGTGAATAAATTTGGCGAGATCTAACAACCACAAATGTGCATCGATTAGCATGAATGCTATTAATAATATTAGCACCATTATAGTCTCTTTTGAGATACTGAGTGTTACAGACCTTTATTTTCAACAACCACAATACTTGTGTGTGTGGGTAAGGCAGCTGGGATTCTCCAAAGCTGGGACCATGCTTCTCATTCTTCCCTGGCTGAGAAATTTGCTGTGGTTTTGCTGTAGGATTTTTTGTTGGTCATCACACACAAGACCAGAGTGTGGCAGGTGAGTGCATAGTGGTTACTTTACTGTACTTGTCTTCAGCTCCTGAATTTCTCATTTTCTGCTCCTGAATGTCTCAGGTTCAGTGTCTAGAGGTAAGTATCACACCGCTGGCATCTGTCCCTTCCCATAGAAGCACCCACCTGCAGGAGCACTCGGCTGAGCAGGGATCAGGAAGGGCAAGGAAGGGCCACTCCCCCAGCAGGGTCTGCAGTCACTGCTTGTACTCCCTTAGCCAGGGTGGGAGCAGCTTGCTCCTTCTGGGGACAAAGTGTCCTGCTGCAGGATCTTCCTGCACTTGCCATCAGACCTTCAAAAATGGTCTCTGAGACTTGCCCAGAGTGTCCCTGCAGCTCCACGCTTCTTCAGCCTTCCAGCTCTTCTTTTTAGGTGCAGCAGCTGCCACCATCAAGCAGAGAGACATCCCCAGCCTGCCCATTTCTCCCATGAGCATCTGTTGGTGTCAGGTAGTATGAATGGGGTTTTTGGGTGCAGCTCAGTCCTGTGCTGAGGACTTGGAAGGAAGCATGGCACTGTTTGGAGCTCCAAGGTGACTTGGCTGAGGGCAGCTCTGTTGTTTGCTGGAAGCACAGGCATTTCTTTCCATAGTGGAGTGTAGCAGAACAGGTTTGCATGGTACAGGTATTTGTGACTCTGTGCACCCCAAGAAAGGCTTTGCAGTGCTGCAGGGAGCAGGGCCATGATGCCTGCAGGGTCTCAGCAGATGATGAAGCAGATGTGGCTGTTCTGGCTGCCAGGGCCTGGTGCCAGGCTGCATCTACAGGCTCCTCACCGGTGCTTGGTGGAGAAGGAATTTCCAAGGAACTGAAGCCCTTTGATAGAGGAACAAACAAACAAAAAGCAGGAAATTGAGAGGCTCTGCTGCATAGCTGAGATGTTTCTGGAATGGTGCACGGGGCCAGATCCAGGCAGTCTGCTTGGCAGTGTCCTCTCAAGGGTCCCTTGGTGCCCGCTGCTCCCCAGGGCTCAAAGGCAGCCCCTCTCCATGCAGGCAGGCCACGGTGGGCTGTTTCTGGTCAGCAGTCCTCCAAGCAGGGCAGCGTGTGCTTCATATGTTTGTAGCAAAAAGCATTGCACTTGCCTCCATTAATCACCAAATAATGACTGTGTTCGCAAGTTGTTACTAATCAGCCATTTAAGCAAGGCCATTTTCAGACTGCTGAGTCCACGCAGGAGTGTAATCACCCAGCATTGATTTCCTGCTCCAAATACAACCTTGTAAACACTCGGCATGCTGACTGCATTCTGATAGAGGCCGCTGCTGTACAGACATCATTTGTGCGCTACATGAGAGATTTATCAGGAAATTACTGGAGTCTCATTGAGGGACTCAGTCCTTAATTTTGTCATTGTTTCCAGGTGATGGAGAGGCATGGACTGGATGGAGGGCTGGGAGCACCCAGGCAGTACCCCGAGTGCTGGACCCTGTGGCACATCCCTGCATGAGCCGTGTTGCATGGCAGTGAAGCTGGGATTTCCTGGTTACACAAGCTGCTCAGCTTTAGCTAAGGCGCTCTGGACCAGGCTGGTACTGAACCTGTCTCCTCAGCTCCTTAAAGGGTTTAGCATTTGCACATGGGAAATCAGCAATTAGCAACAAAGGGCACTTTGTTACAAAACCTTTTCCAGCAGGACTGCTTGTGCTGGTGGTGCCCCAGAGGGAAGGGGAGCATCCTTTGGTGCAGGAGAGGCTGTGGGGCTGCTCCATGCAGCAGGGAGCAGGAGGAGGTCATGGAGAGGTTTCTTGGCCATGCTCTTGCTTCTTGTGGAGGATGATTTGGGAAAGCTGCCTCTGATTGGCAGTAGGGACAGCAGCACCACCAACCAGAAGGGAGATGGCAATTCTGTGCAGAAGTGGTGATGGGTTAAAGGCACATCTGTCTGCTCAGGAATGAATAGTGTTCAAAGGGCTGGCTCTGCTCAAATAGCATTGCCATTTGTACATGGTGTCGCCCAGTTTGCAGCTGAAGTGGCAAAAACTGGGCTCCTTTAGGAACGCTTGACCTCTTACTCTTGCAGTGTTTGCATAGTTAGAAGTAGCAAGATTTCACACTTGTTTTTTTAGCTGGTGTGGCAGAGCTGCAGCTCTGTGAGCATCTCCCTTGAGTACAATCAGGCACTGTCTGTGGGCTGTGTGAGCCAGGGAAGAGTCTTCCCACAGCATGGTACAGAGCCCGTGGGGGCAGGGTCTGTTCCGGTGCCCTGTGGCTTTGGTGAGCTTGCACCAGCACTCTTGCTCTGCTGCTGCCCTGGGGACAGAACCTGGGCCCTGTCTTGCAGCACAGCATGCTGTGGGTGGCTGCTGCAGCCATGCTTGCTGCAGATGAAACCTCCTCACATTTGGTCAGGAGGCCTTTAGTCACTTCACAGCAGTCCCATAACCAAAGGAGCCAGTACCTCGGGCCCCCAGGCTGGGCCATGTGTCCACTTTTTTGTGACCTTGTTTTGGAGGCTGCCTTGTCAGGGCTGGTGGCAGGGGAGGCTGTCTGCACAGGGGGCTGGGCTGCAGGAGCATGTGCTGGGCCAGCAGGGGAAGTCCTGGTGGAAGTGTTTTTTATCTGGGCCCCGTGTTTGAATGCTTGGAAGTGCTGCTCTCCAGATGTTTCCTAGCACATGCAGGCTCTGTTTATAAAAAGCACCTCAAAGCACGGCCCCTCTGTGCAGCCCAGGGCATCGGGCTGCAGATGGACGCTGGCAGCCACAGCCCTGCACTGTGTCAGTGTCAGGGGCACGGGGTCACGTTTGGAAGGATTTTTCTGGAGGGGCCACAGTCAGCCCGGTGGTTAACAAAAGCCTAAAATGCCTTCTCTTCCTTTTTCCTCCCCTCCTCCAGCAAGCAGTTTCCTGCTGCTTTTCATCCCCACGGTGGCTGGGGTCTCTGGGCTGCCTTCCTGCCTTAGCTGGAGGCTGCTCTGCAGGGGGCACGAGCAACAAACAGCCAAGGCCAGCATTGCTGCAGCTTGGTGGGCATGTGGAGCTCCAACACCAGCACCATGGTAGCTCTGTGCTTGCTGATGGCCCCAGCTCTGCCTTGGCCTTGTGCTAGATCGGGGTCTTTCCACAGAGCAGCCCTGCAAGTCCCATCTCTCACACACCATCCATCCTAGTACCTGGGCAGGTACCATCCCGCCACGTGGGCCTCGTGATGCGCTGCCAGCTGCCTTTTCTGTGTGTTAGGGGAACTGTGTGTTTTACACAGCTTGTCCTATTGTTGCAGAGCACCTGCTAACGCGTTTTTTTCCAGAAGCATCAAGATGTTTCCATGTGTGCTTTCCCCATTGAAAAGCACCTGCAGACTCATTTCCCACAGGGAACATTATACAGAGTTCAGCCCAAGGAAAACCACAGGTGGTCCCCAATGCCAGCAGGGGTCAGGTTGTAGCAGCCAGCAGTGCCCACAGGGGACAGGAGAAGCAGCCCCTTTCTCACAGGGGTTCTTTGCTCAGAACAGGCGCTGCCCAAGCCCTGTGCCCGCAGGAATGTCCTGGCCTGTGCCCAGGCTGCTGCCCTGCTGTGGGAGCTGGGGATGGATGCGGCAGTCTGGGGCCTGGTTCCTTAAGGGAAAGTTATGGTCTCATGATCCACTTCCAGGTGGGTGGAGGCATTTTTCAACGTTGTTCTTCTCTACCCTGGTCCCTGGAGGAGACAACGGAAAGCCATCCTTAGAAGGACAAAAGCTGAGTGAATTCAGGCTGAAGGAATGCTGACAGCAGCCCTGCCGGAACACCTTTCTCTCCCTTGGCCCCAGCACAGGGAAGGACAGTACGGTGCTGCAGGCAGTGTCTGTCGGTGCTGTGCTCCTCACATCCTGCAGCCCCGCTTCCCAGGGGCCCTGTGCTCCCTGTCGCCGTGCTGCCTGCGTGCTGTGAGGCAGAGCACAGCTTTTGTGTCAGCCTGGCTGGGGCCTGGAGGAAGCACTGGAACAATTGCTGCTTGTTTGTCTCCTCTCCCTGCGTTGTTACCTGGATTAGCCATCACGGGGTAATCCACTGGGGAATGGCGTTGCTCAAAACTTGAGTCATTTGATACAGATCTGCTCTCCCGCTCTGGGCTGGGAAGCTGCAGTTTGCAGTAGGGTGGTGCTGGGGGCCACAGCTCTTTCCTTTTCCCTATTACAGCCAGCAGCTTGCAGAAGATGTAATTTTGTCCCTTTGCAGGCAGCCTGGTAACAGCTTGGACAGTGTGTGTTTTTGGAATTGAGAATGCACAGCAAATGATCTATTCCAGTGCTCTGGAGCTGAAAAGGCACCTCCCTCTCGGGCTCCGCACCACACTCTGCCAGTCACTTTCATCGTGTTTAGGGACTGACAATTACTTTCAGGGAATTACTGGGGGTAAGGCGAGAGAGCAGAATATGCAGGGATGAGCTTGAGCCAAGCTCTGCTCAGAGCACTCAAGTCCTCTGTACACCACTCCAGCCTGGATCTGAGCAGCTCGTGAGTGCAAGGCTGGGTCTTGCTTTTGCACATTGAGATTCCCTCCAATGCTATGTCTAGAGATCTTGCTTCCTTTTCCCAGGAGTGCCCACGAGTCATCTTTGCAGGATGTAGCTGCTCTCTGCACTGGCAGAGCCCTTCTTCCCTTCAGATCTGGGTGCTGCCTGTACTCTCTCAGTGAAACAGTAAGCCCACAGCAAGTGCTCTGCTCCGTCTCCCCAGGAGGCCTGGAGACAGCTGTTCAAAGCTGAGCCTTCCTTCCAGGGGAAATTGGCACTTTCAAAAACCCATTCCATCCTGAATCAGATGAAAGGGAATGGTATAAACACCCTGAATGAAATGAGAAATTTCATAGTTCTGAACCTGAAGCATCTGAATGGAAAATGGTAAGGAAGGAATGGCATGTTACAGCTCTAGTGCTCCTGCCTTTATTTCTCAGGAAATTAAAACTGTGTACACAGCTGACATCATTAATAGAACCACTTTTTCCACTGGGATCACTCACCTGCGCACTGCTGCCTTCCAGTCCCCCAATATGACTACTGATCAGGGCTCCAGACCCTGGGCACCCAGGGAAAGGCCAGAGGAGGTTTGCTTGTCTGCTCTCTGCACAGCCCTGGGATTCCCTGAGCGTTAGAGCTGAGCACAGCTCAGTACAAGAAAACTTTTGATTTAAAATTTTTTCCAGTGCAGGAGTACCCAGCAGGGCTCTTAAGGTATTCCAGGAGCTGATTTCCTTGCATCTTCTTACAGCTGAATTAGTTCAGCTTCCAAGCCTGGAAGCATATTAAACCTTTGGGTACTAAATCTAACCATCAAATTCTTGTTTTCTGTGTAGGTGCATGGAGGCTTTGGTCAGTGCCTGACAAATTCAGAGAGGTATCGACATGCTTGATGTATTCTTTGTATCCTCAGCAGTGTTTCTCCCTGACAGCTTCACAGCAAGGTGCAAAAACGTGGTGTAGCTTTGCCTAAGGTATTAGAGCCAGAGTGAAAGAAGAGCTCTCTGTCTGGCTTTTAGCAGAGGATGCTGCTCGGGGGCAGCAGACCTTCTGAATGGCAGTGATTTGAGGGGCGGATACAACCCCAGCAGAAGCTGCTTGGGTAACAGCATGGGATGGATTCAATTCCTGCAAGTGGGAACAGCTTGTATATGGTGGGGTGTGCTCACTGCCTCGGGGCTGTGGAAGGAGCCAAAGACATATTTGTGCTGCTTACTGAGGTAGTCTGATTTTTTCCCAATTGAATCACCCTCTTAAGTTAATTCTGTGTGTTCCTAAACTCGCAGCACTCTGTTCTCCGTGGCAGCTGGAAATCAGCTAGTGGAGATCATGCCTGCCAGAGCTGCTGCATCTGAGCCTTCCCAGGGCTGCAGAAGCTGAAGGCAGTGCTTATTTAGCTAACGAAATGTTGCCATTGGGTATCTCATTTTGAAGAAGAAATATTTCTACTGCTTGGGGAGATTTATTTCAAACCTTATTGCACGGCCCCAAACCCAGGCCCAGTTTTGATCTGGAGTTTTCCTGTAATCAAATAATAACAATGATGGTGCCAAGATCCCACTACCTGCAGTTAGTGTTAGGCTGTTACGGAGGGGAGGCTGCCCACCTTGCTGCCGTGTGCTGCTCTGTGTGCCAGCAGCGAGGCTGGGCAGGTGAGCGCCCCAGAGCCATGCTGCGTGCCCGGCAGCGTCCCCAGCAATCCCATTCCCCTGTGGTCCCTGGACTTCCTGACCCTCCTGGTCCAGCTGCTGCCCTCCCGAAGCTCAGTGCTGCCAGGTGGATGCAGCTTGTCCCCAGCCGCAGCTCAGCACAGTGATACCGGCACACGGTCTGGGCCGGGCCGAGCTGACCATCCCCGCACTACTGCGGCTGGGTTTGCTCCATGTTTGTCCTGAGCGGAGCCTTTGTTTGAGCGGAGCCTGTGATATCGGCGCTCGCAAAGCCCTGCATTGTATGTGGTGCAAACAATGTCCCCACAGGAAGCCAGGCAGTCGGGCTGGGCCGCTCATGGTGCTGCGCTCCTCCACCTTCAAAGTGTGCTGCTGGGAAGGACGAGGCTGCTGGCCGCACTTGGGGGATGCTGCTTTGAAGGTCTCCATGGGAACGGTGTTAGCTTGGGCCTCCGAGACCATTTTTGGCACGAACAAGAAGGGGCTGAGCTTGTTCCGCAGGGAGCTCCCGTCCTGCGGTTCCTTCCTGGAGCTGGAAGGATGCTTTAATGGCTCCTTGCCGTGTGAAGCGGTAGGGAGCAGTTCCTGCACTGCACACGGGGCTCACGTGGAGGAGCTGCGGCTGACACTGTGGCAAGACAGTGAGTGCCAGGGCAAGGCGAGGCCTTCCCCTTCCTCACCTCCCTGTGCAGCAACAGCCCCAGCCTGCTCAGCCACTGTTGATGGGTGACAGATAAGGACGACTGTCTCCAGGAGGCTGAACCTCAATATATAAGACCAGATAATGTGGAAAATGCACAGTCTGCATACTTAAGAGACACCAAAAACCCCTGGCTCAGTGTCAGGTTTAACTCTGTTCCTGATATTTCCCATCTGCTGGTCTCACCAGTGAGAGACGCAGAGGGACTGGCTCTGCTGTGCCATTTGTGAAGCACATGGATGTCCTCAGGCAGGGCATGGGGCTGCGGTCACACTCCACCAACCAGAGCATTGCCAGGTTGTCGGGCAGCAGGGCTATGAGGAGAGCAGTGGCTGCACGTACAGTAGGTGAGGTGAGAGAGAAGTTGGCTTCTTTTTGTTGTACTCTGCCTACTTTTGTTCAATATTTTTACCAGTGCTCTGGAGAGAAATAAAAAGTGCTGATAAGATTTGCAGCTTGCACATCAGTGCCTGAGACTGTCCTGCAGACAGAGCTGACCTACTTTGTGCAGCTCGCTTGAACACCTTGTGTTGCAGCAGAATGCCAGGACCAGGGATCACCTCCCTTGCCATGCATTTGCAGTGTGCATCCCGGAGGGCCGTGGCCCAGGAGGGGCAGTGAAACCTGGTGCTGAGCAACAGTGGAGCACGTGTGGTCATTTGACCTAAGAAAGAAGGATGTGATCTCCTTTCCATGCACAGCCATGTGAGCAGCCACACAATCCCGTGTTCAGTTTACTCAGCATAGGGTGCTGATGCACACAAAAGAGGCTTTAGGAGAGAGCAGGAAGAATGATTTGAGATCTGGACAATATCCCGTGCAGGAAGGCAGAGAGCAGCAGCCACGAGGCACCAGGCTGGGCAGGGGGGAGCTCATTTCCAGCCTGCCCAGACTTTTGGTGGTGGCTGCTCTTCAGCTGCGCTCACTGACTCCCCTCTAATGACCTCCCTACTAATGATCTCCCTGCTAATGACCTCCCCTCTGTCCCCAGGCACACATTCTGGCAGTACCGCCGCGAGAACCCCCAGACCAGGGTTGGGGAACCCCCTCCTGACGGGCTGCCTGGCTTCAACAGTGGCGTGCTGCTCCTCAACCTGGAAGCCATGAGGCGCTCCAAGCTCTACAACCAGCTGCTGGAGCCTGGCATGGTGCAGAAGCTCACGGAGAAGTACCACTTCAAGGGTCACCTTGGGGACCAGGATTTCTTCACCATGGTGGGGATGGAGCATCCAGAACTGTTCCACGTGCTCGACTGCACATGGAACCGTCAGCTTTGCACGTGGTGGAAGGACCATGGATACAGCGATGTGTTTGATCAGTACTTTAGGTGCGACGGTGAGGTCAAAATTTACCACGGGAATTGCAACACCCCTATCCCTGAGGACTAGGGCACCCCTTCCTCCAGGAGCAGCTGTGACTGCAGTGGTCCCTGTAAGGCTGCACAGACTGCAGTGGCCACACCAGCGGTCCCTCCTGAAGCATGGCCAGCCCAGTCTGTTACATTCCAGGGACAACCCTGATCCCTGGCAATCCCCAAAGCGTTCAGTTTCCCACTGCCTGTAGTCCCACCCGTCCAGAAGAAGATACAGTTCAGTAGCTGGCACAGGACATACAAGATGCCTAGGCTTGGCTCCATGGCTCAGCCTGGGACAAGTGTACGGTGCCCATCTGTGCTGCAGCCCCCAAGAACAGGAACAGCTGGCAGGCCTTTGGGTTACCTTGCTTTGGCACCTTGCAGGAAGTGCTGGCTCCATGGGTGCTGTGCAGCCCTATGTTGCTAGCCAGATTTCAGAGCCAGGCAGTTGGGTTTTGTTTAGGCATTCCTTGGTGGCCCATTTCTGCAACTTACGCAGAGTGTCAGTCTGCTCTGTCTCGAGAGCAGACACTGTCCTCAGGTCATCTTTCTTTTCAGCATTCCAGAAAGGCAAGAAGGCTTTAACGACTGAAAAGCTGCTTTAAATTTGTGTTAGTTATGAACAAAAATGGAATGCTAGATGAACTTTAAAGCCTTCCACTTGTTCTTCTTAGCAATAAAAGCTTTACTGCCGTATCTTGTCTTAAAAGCATTCAGCAAGCGTGTACAAATTGGTTCATTTTTCTAGCTTTGCCTTTAACCTTTTGTACTGTAATAAAGCTTAAAACATAAAACACACTTTGCTGTTTTTCTGTGGTACAACTGAAGTCCTGTGCCATGGGAGGTTTTGTGTTCTTTTCATCATGATTAATAAGTAGCTGATATGTATCTGTTGGGCTTATCACCGTGCTTAATCACCAGTCTGTTCTGAGTGAGTGGTGCAGTAAATTGTACCCTGCTTGGGCTCTGTGCTTATCCCAGCATGTGTGTGAGAGTGGCGGTTGCCAGCAGGGATGGTGGTGCCAGTGTGACACTGTTACAGCCATGTGTGTGATAAAGCTCTTTCCAGGCTGAAACCCACTGGTCCTGGGTCTGTGTGCCCAAGGGATGGTCACTGAACTGCCATGTGCATGTGTGTGACATATATGTGTGGAAGAAAGGGACAGGGCTGTAGTTACAGCTGAACCTATTA
>JAOWBP010052621.1:0-12630 GCA_028571105.1 Tragopan temminckii
GGCTACTGACTGACACCAGATAACACACCAATTAACAAACGTAAACTGTGGTAAGACTGTGAACCTGGAGTACCCAGTCAATGGGGAAACAGGGCAGGGGGATGAGTAAAGGGAAAAACAGAGTATAAAGGCTGTCATGTTGTGTCCATAGGTGCGCTCCTGCTTGAGGGACGCCCGCCATTGCAATCGCGAATAAAATCTGCTTTTACCAGAGATCCCGTCCTGACAAAAATTATTTGGATATTTCCAACACACTTCACTCCAGCAGTCTTCAAGATTATTTACTCAGTGGCTAAAAGTCGTTTTTCTATATCTAATCGAACGAGCAGTTGCCCCAACATATGGGGACAAATCTTTTGAAGGCTCTGTTTATTATATATGTCTATTTGTGCATACATAGACTGTAGGATATTGTTCTTGTTAGAAGAAAAGTATTTCTAAGTAGTATCCCTTTATTCTTTGCAGTATTTGTGGTCATCAAAGCTTGCACTGCAGTCAAATCTGTTTGATGTTTTACATTCTTTAAGGAAATGTATATGGGCACCTATCAATAGAAATTGTAATTGAAATTATAACGTTTGGGATGGCCCATTGCTATCATAGATGAGCATGTTGTAGTCTTGATTTGTTTTTTTTTTTTTTTTTTGGGGGGGGGGAGGGGGCGGAATAGCTGTAATGCTTGGCTCTGAATCATTGTGGTTGTTGGCTTTGTACAACATAAATTTTCATATGAATGAATATATTTGAAAAGAATTAACTGACATGCAGTTTCCAAAGACACTTTGAATTCTATAGCCTTGAAAAATTGAAGTTTTTTTCTTTAGTGTTATGTTATCAAATTGTTTTCATATAGCACCAGGAATGTTTCTCTTCTAAAGTATAATTGTTTCGCTTTGTGGTTGCCTGGGGAAAGAGAACTTATTTGGTTTTACTTTCTGATTTTCTCATTTTAAAGAAATGCTAAAGAACACACTTGTAGTAATCAGTAAGAGTATTTGTTGGTTTTGCTTATCATACCTCTTTCTCCGACTTGGATCTCAAGCAACCCTTAAGAGGCCTCCTATTCAAGCATAGGAACATAAAATAAATAAGATGAACATTTCAAACAAATAGCTTACCTTTATTTTTGATTCAACCATCCATTATAAACGAACATTATGCTGCACCTCCTGTTGAGATGAGCACTGCAGGAGTCATGAGCAGAGCAGACCTGACTGTCGTCCTGATTAGATCACCAGCAGAGAAGCAGTGATTTAGAGACAATTGGCTGGGCGATGGCTGATGATGTGCTGCTATTGTGTTCTTCAAAGCCATTGAAGCACGGTGAAGTGATCAGAATCTGGAAACCTAGTACTTTGGGTTCTGTTCCTGATGTAGACACATCTCACTTGTGAATCTGTGTCAAGTAACTTAAATAGCTGGATCTCAGTTTCCTTATCTGAAAACCTGAGATAAAATGATTATTTCTTAGAGCTGTTCTGAGAGGATTATACAAACATCACTCTAGGAATCTTGATGAAGAGGGCAGTGACCTGTGGCACTCTCTGGAAAGCAGCTACTGGTGGGCAGTTTTTGTGTGCTTCCAGAGAATAGAGGAATGTGCCATTGATTACTGATTGAATGCCAGAACGCACAACTAATTATTATTACTATCATCAAAATTGGGTTGCTCATATAACATAATTAGAAACTGTAGAAAAAAGATTTTGTTTTCAAAATACACATAACTAGTAATTATATTTTTAAAAGAAGACATTCTACTCAGGAAAACTGACCAATGAACGGGATATTTTTGTTTGGTCACTACTAATTGCAGCAGTGATGCTGGGAAGAACCTTATTTTCTGTGAATGTCTCTTTGGATAACCGTCTCCTCCCTGTAGTTGTCTGTCAGAGATACAAACCACAGGGGATAATTCCCAAGCCAGCAGTGATCTTTGAGACCTCTGATACATTTGTCTTGGGCGTGGGAAAAGTTTGTTAATGTGTTTTGGACAAAACATTCACGTTCAATGAGCAAGTATTTTCCCGACAGAAGTTTTGGAGCCACAGATTTGCTGGAAACAACTACCTCAGTGTTTGGACATCTCCATAGCCACGTCACCTTACAGCATTTCCCAAGAGAAACGTATTCCTCTCTTCACCAACCATCTGTTTTCCTGTTCTGAGCAACTTCGTTTTAGGTGCTTGGCAGCTGAGAAGGGTAAAGTGATGTGCATAGAGGAAAGTGAGGGATGGAGAACACATCAGGAACTGACACTGTTAGAAACAAGTGGGGTGCTGAAAGGAATGATTTGAGGATTGGAGGGATATGGACAGGACAGCAATGAAAACAGGATTTCAGAATCAAGGGAGAAAGGAAAGAAATTTTGTATAAATGAGATGAAAATCTAGGAATATAAAAATAGATGGGGAACACGGATTTCTGGGAGTAAAAAGAACTCTAAGTTTAGCGTACAGATGTTGTGAAGTATGAGATTTTGATCTTCTTCTTCATTCATTACTAGAATTGCTTATAATGGGATGACCAAAATGACAAAATGCTGCTTGAATGTTATCCCTGCAGGACACAACTGTTATTTGCATGCTTCTTTTACTGTGCATAACCAATTAAAGGCCAATTCCTACCACTGTTTATGCATGCAGAAAGGAGCACCAATGATGTGTGCTGAAATTAACTTGTTGGAATTTAGAAGCAGATGAGCAAACTTCCTGTGCTGCAGTCCTGTAGCGCTGCCTCAATATAGCTTGCATTCCTGCCATTAAAACAGGAGCAGAATCTGAGGGAGGACCAGATTTGGTGTCTAGGGAGAGGTGAATAATAGCTATGACTCAGGCTACTGATGGAAAGGAATATTATTAGTGCTACTACTGGGAAAAGAACTTCCTTTCTGTGAAACAACTGGCTGTTGCGGCATCTGTTTGAAAAATGATAATAATAATAATAATCCTTTCTCCTGGCACGTTGTAAAATAAAAGCTGAAACACTTATTAAGAGTTCTGCTTTGTTTACACATCTCCTTAACCATCTCAAATTCTATTTGGTATGGTGCAACTACTTGGAGAATAGTGCAACTGCAGTTAACTTTTTCATTTTCAAAAATGAATAATCTTTCTAGCATCTTCCAGGTGATCAGATGTGAATAGTCTTCTCTGCTATTACACACATAGGAATATTTTTAAGATTACTTCTGTTTAGAAAAAAAAGTTGAACTAACCCTCAAAGAGAAACAGAAAAACACATGGAAATAGTTATAGTTGCATGTTGCAACTATTAATAAAGTTGCCTGTGGTCTTCAAGTATAAACATGCATTAGAAACTGGAGATTATTTGATCTATTTTAGCTTATACAAATTGATTTTACAGGTTTAATTCCTCTATCTGCAAATCTGTTAGCAATGGAGGCTATTCGTTCTTCTCCAGATGCAGTAGCTGGATGGTAGGTAAATCTTTAACACAAGTTAAAAAATTATCGGTGGTGTGCTTATGAAAACCTATTATTCAGAGGTTTATTCTTATTTTTTAAATAACTATTTATTTAAAAGAATTCGAGTAGCAATATTCCGGTTCTGATAGTAGGCTTATGTATTAGGCTTGTATTAGAATAATAGAATCATTAAGGTTGGAAAAGACCACTAAGATCATCTAGTCCAACTGTCAAATGATAGCCTAGCACAGGATGGTTTTGATCGACAGACTTCTAGGTTCTGGGCCCAGCATGTTTCTGCTGGGCCATTTATGCTAGTTCCTCAAAGTACAGAATTCTTAAAATTTTGAATGTTAATTTGTACAAACACATTTTTTTACTTTAAAACTGTGTTGGTAGACAGGTTTCCTGTTTGTGTTTCAGAGATGTATGACACACTTTTTCCAAAGTGTGTTATAACCTGAAATACTTTTCAAAAAGGTAAATTCACTCTCAGTATTTTGAAAATAAAATTTGGGCAAGTCTCAGCAGAAAAGTGACGTTCTGTCTGTGTATGCTATATTTGACTTCTTGGATTTGTGATCTCTACCTCAAAAGCAGTTATATCAGAAAGAGCTGCATGAAAATAAAATTCTTAATTCAGACTCTAAGCCTGAAAAATGAAGTTTCTGCCATCAGCTTCTAACAAGTTAAATTCCAACTTGGTTCATAAAATCATCTACATTTACAGTCATTTTAAAACAAATCATGATATTTTAACAATTATTTTCTGTTGAGTGTGTAACTGCTGATCATTTCTTAGGTCACCATTGTTAGTTTGGTGTAATAGAAGACATACCTAGGGTAGAAAAATCTTTTAGGAACTTTTGGTGTATAACTTTTAGCTTAAGGGAACAATGAGTATTTTCACCTTGAAGCTGAAGCAGCCCCTGCTTCCAGCCTCGAATTGAAAAGTTAGGTCCTGCTTCTTATGTTCCTTTTATAAGGATTTTCTTTAATATTACTAACAAAGATTGGATGCAACTTCTTTGCCCTGAAGGTTTGTCATATATTCAATAGGCCCTAGACTTTGTACTTATCCTTCACATACCCTGCTTCTGCATCAATATGCTTCCAACTCAAGAGTTTAAAATTTAAGGGAGCATTAAAAGGAGTTAGGCCAACATATTTTACAATAAGAGATTAACTTGATTGCTACTGTTAACTTGGGTTTCAGGTGCCATGCAGCACCTTTTTTTTTGTTGCCAGACTTAAAAGAATCTTGCCAGAAATAAAAGCAGTAATAAGAAACATCTGTCTATTATCTATTGGTTTGTCTTCTTGACTCCAGTTTGATAGTGTGTGGCAGCATCTTCCATGCTCTAATATGCATTTAAGATCCCAGCAGATAGTATTTTGGGGCTGTGGTGACTTTAACACAGGCAGAGGAAAGGGAGAGGAGTGGAGAGAGATTTTTGCAAGCCTGCTAGGTACTATAATCCTATTATTAATAAAGGGGCAGAAAAGAAAAAAGATGTTTTTCCAAACAGCAGGTGCACAAAATAATCAGACAGGAGAGGGAATAGCCTTTGCAGTCATATATCATTTTAATCAGTGCTTCACCTCTCTAAATCCCCAAGCATAAGCCTTTCCAAGTATGTATGTATACAAATACACACAAAATACATAAATGATCTTTAAAATTACTGCAGAATTTTGCTGTTACAAATACTGGGGTATAACAAACATATTCTGAAGTCCACCTCCTTCCAAAGTAGAGAATTTCATTAGAGCAAAAATTCTCTAGAAGCACACAAATCCTATCATTTTGTGAACAATCTCTGGGCAGCGTAGGTTATTTTAATGGGTGCATCATTTTAAACTTAGCCTTCACCATCTGTTCTACCCTCTTCACAAATGGAAAAAGAGCATAATTCACAACTGTATCATAAAATGTAAGATGGAAGTGATTTAAATGGGTTTATGTTCCTTATTCAATAAAGTTTGCATCTGTTATGTTTTTTTTCTTATAAAATGTGGGAGGACTGGAGGATTGCTTTACCATGAATGCTTTTTGTAGTTGTCTTAAGGAAAATAAAAACTCTGAGTCAGATTTGTAGGATAAGTTCAAGTCTGTTGGCAAAATACAGTTTTATAAATGGGGGAAAAATGAGGTAACAAAACAAAAAAAACTGCTACAGAATTGGCCAGAGAATTTGAGCTGTAAGAGAGTAACAGGAGAGATAAGGAACCTAGTCTATGTGAATGGTTCTGTGTGGCAAGATTTTAGCAGTTCTGAATGCCTGTATTTTCTCTGGTAAAGACCTCTGATAGTGATTGCAGTCAGGGCATGATAGTAATTCTTGCTTAATATTAGCTCTGCCTTTTTTCCTTCTAGGTATTCTCTTCTTCTATGGTCAGCTGGCCTCCAAAGGAGTGAAATCCACAATGCAGGCATTGTAGACATATGAAGAACTGAATTCTGCTCATCAGCTCTTCTTCCCCAGAGCAACGTCAGAGTGGGGCAGACTCAAAAGTTCTCCTTGTTGTGATAAGAATTTATATTGTGTCTTCAGTATCCTGGGTTATCTAGGACTTGTTGCAGGTTCTGTCTTCATCCTTTTACTGATGATTATATTACAAGGCCTACATGAATTAGGCATTTCTCACTCAGGGAAAACTCTAAGGATTGTGCCCAGAGTTGCATCAGCGTGCTTGGTAATGAAGTTTGACAGTGTCTAAGCTTTTGGGGTGGGGTGTGCTGGGAATGTAAGTATGAAAAGAAGAAAATCATTCTAGAAGGAAAAAAAAAAGTAAATGTGCTGGTCGAGGAGCCAGACTCAGTAAACATCCCCACCCACATTTATATGTGAGAGTTCAGTGAATCCAAAAGTATTCTTGATGAGCAAGTTTCTTGCTTCTGAAAGCACTACAGAATTGAGTCCTAAGAATGTAAGACTGTTGTTCTGACAAAGCTTCAAAAAGATGACTAGATTATGCTAAAGTCCAGCACAATTTCATTGTTTAGTCTGAAAAAAGAGTAGTGAAAGAAGGAGATTACACCTTTATAGCTCCAACTATTTATCCATACTTTAATATATGTTCGCATTTTCACCAAAAGCATAAATATCAAGTATATGCTTCTGAAAAGCATTCTATTTGTTACCAAAGCAACCACAGCAGTATGTTCTTTTTTTTTTTTTTTTTTCCTGTTTCCATACTCTCCTTTTAAGAAGTCGTATTTGTATATTTAACTTTCAGAACAGACATTCTGTCATCTCACACACTGTGTTTTAGTCAGTGTTTAGATATATTAAAATATATATTCCTATTTTAAAAATGTATTTGTATGAGGTGAGTTTTCAAGAGTTGCTACATTTTCCCAGATAACTGACTTTTAAATCATTTCTTCAGTGTGTATTTGCTCAGTAAGCGCGCTGTTCTCTACAAAGAACTCCTGAAGCTGTATGTGAAGTGTTTCATATGAAGAGAAACTTCAGGCTGTGGAGAACTCACATTCTCTTGCAAGAGTGGGTGGATAGAAATGAGCTTTCTTCTAGCAGTCTGAATTTGACCCATAACTTTATGTTTTGTCCTTATCTAAACAAAGTCAATGCATGTGGGCACTTTCCAAGATCTTTGCAGTTCGAGTTGCAATTAGTGACTGGAGAGTTTTGTAAAGTGGCAAGTACCAGAAAAACACAACAGAATATTTTAAAGGAACATCTTGAATAGGTGAGGAAGCAAAGCCACTGCTGAAAAAGGGAGATAAGAGAGGGGTGGAGACAAAAAAGTCAAATCAGAGAATTATGTGTCCCATTGCTAAGACTTATAAATCTTATTTATTCATGAAACTTGTTGACTTATTAAACATACTGATGTAGATCCTTAACTATGTATTAACACAATTTTCTGAAATGCACACTTAGTAGAATGATTTCATCTGGATTTTATAAGCCCTTGAGAATAGTGCATGCATCTACATCATGAAAGGGGTATACTTTATTTGAACAGGTTTAAGGTGTCACTTTTATTAAATTAGTTTTAGACCTATTTTCTCCTCATCTTCCCCAACCTATATGTCCACAAGATAGCAATCTAAACTGTACTACAATTTAAGTAATGTCTCCTGTGACCTCCATTAAGGGAAGCTTGTCACAATTCTGACTTAAGGAAGTGGTGCAAATAGCACAAATGGATTTATGAAATATCAACAAAAGCCCTTTATATAAGAACATCCCAAAAGACCAGTCTTCTGTATACTCAGAGGTGCATAAATCATTGACAAATCTGCCTGGCAAGCTTGTCCAGGAGTTTGATTTATTAACCAAGTCTGTTTTACAGTTTATAGACTTGTTCAGTTGAACTTGTTATACATGTTCTCTGCACATATTTAAAACACTACTGAATATGTACCTGTGATACTAAATGACAACTGATAACTTTTATGTTACTATTGTTCCCTCATGCTTTATCTAGCATGCTAGAAGTGGCAGCAATGTGCTACAGAGTCTCCTATAGACATTAATGGTCTATTTTGTTTTGAGTATCACTTGTAAGAAGCATCTCAGGGATGATGACAGATCTCAAAAACATATTTTTATTTCAAAACATTCAGAGCTTATTCTGTAATGGTTATATCATTGATGTTTCATTCTTCCTTTGAAAATCCTGTCTGCTTCCTGGTGATATGGAACAAATAGATTAGTATTACTGTTTATATATTGATACACTTTGCAGACAGGCTTTCTTCATCACGTAGCCTTTTTCCATCTTAATAATTCAGCACATCTGAGAGAAAATTGCCTCCCTGCAACTAAGCAGGCACATAGAAACCTTCTTTCCTCTTTTCTGAAGAGGCATCGTGTCCTTCTAAGGGTGTAGTATTAGCATCTCCATGGTTGTCCACCAACCAGAGTTCTTCCATCTATACAAGGTTATATCAACTGTGAGAGAGAGAAATGTGCCCTGTTACGATACTGAAAGAGGGAGAAAGCAAGGTGAACTCTGAGTTACAGAAATGACCCTTCACCTGCACCTTCTTGTAGGAAATAGGATTGTAGGCATTATAACAAACTGAAAGCTTCATGTTACCATTTTTAGGAGACCAAGATGAGGGGATGTGTTTTTATTATCCCGTATATTTACTCTTACAGTCTCTAAGCTATGAAGTTTACATACAGTCTATGCAGTCTAAGCATGGAAATATGAATTGTTATGCTCAAAATATCACAGTCTGCAAGGAAAGTCTGACTGACGTATTGGTATGGTCATTACTTAGAACACTGTTTCAAAATACTGGATAATGTGCTATTTTCTTTTGCTGTTAAAATGTATAGACCTCAATCACAGTTTGCTTTTTTTAAATGATGGTCTGTGCATTAATATTCTTCCTAGATACTGTTATTAGCATGTCTGTTACTAGAGAACTGTTAACCTGTTAAATTGAGGCCTTACCTAGACAAAAATATCTTGAAAGCACAAAGAATTCAGTAAAATTAATTAAAAATAAAAAGAATTCAAAGAAAAGAAATCATACAAATAATTAACATCACACCATGCTTTATATAGGGGAAAAGATTTGCAAAATAAAGTTTCAAATTATGATTCTTCTGTTATTACTTTCAATTATGCCAGTTTTCTTGCCTTTCTGATGACACTAGAAAGTCCACATTAGTGGATTTTGTTTCAGTTGCTGTTTTTTTATTTACTCTATAGTGTGAGAGTTGTACCTACAGGACTTAGATAAAAAATTGTAGCAGTTTGTGTCTTTGTAAGAATGAGGGTAAATTAACAGCAGATTAGCATCTAATAAATTCTCCTGACATTAATCACAGTAATTAATAGATGGCAGAACATCTTTTTCTTTACTGAATGAGCAAAATGTCTCATCCTATCATGCAATCAGGGTAACAAGGAAGAAAGTAATGTTAACAGAAGGCTTCTTTCTTTGCTGTGAATGTGGGAAATCCTCTCCCTCCTTTGCCACTCACTTTCAAAAAATGCTGTGACTGTGGCTGGCAGAAAGAAAAGCAAACATTGCTGAGCCAGATATTCACAGCTGTATATGTGTCTCAGCTGTGCTGACCCATCTGCAGTAGTTGCCATCTGCCAATTGCTTTAGTTGGGGAGCATCTGGAAGGTGAGCCATTTTAAAGAGAATCTGCTACACAGCAAAGAAGCAATTTCCTTCTTTTCCTTTTTAATCTAATTTCCCATTTCTCTTTTCCATGACTTTTGTATGAAGTGGGAATGGTTCCACTTGTAGCTACTCTGTGTCAGTCATAATTCATAGTTTTAGTCAATAGCAGCACACCAAAAATGGGCCTAGGAACACAGTCCCCTCCAGTACCTCATGGAGGAAGGAGATAGGTCAGACTACCTGTGATGAGGATGGCACAATGTGATGCTCCTGTCATCCACCGTTTTCTGATCACCCATTATTAGATTCCCTAAGTACTTCCATGTTATATGACAATAGTACAGGACAACTTAGGTCTACCTGTATCCATTTCCTTATATTTCTGAAGTATTAGTAGGTAATCATTTTCATAGATTTGGCTTCCAGGGATTTTGTTTTTATTATGTTTCTTCTGTTTTATTTTCAGGTACAAGATTTAGACATACAAACATCTTGTGCTCTAGGCATATCTTGAAGTTGTACATAAAATAATGCAGAAGAATTTTAAATAATGCTCAAAAGCCCACTGCCTCACATAATTGTGTTAAAAGAAAAAATGCACTGATCATCAAAGAAAGTGAAAAAGTAGAGCTGGATCTCTGAGAGTTCTTTGAAAAGAATGATACTCTAACCACCTTTACTTGCTTATGTTAGTAATGTTTCTATCATGTTTTAGGAAGAAAAGTGAAAGTTGCATTTTTTAGTGGTAATGTTTTTAATCTGTTGAATTAAATAAGAATTGGGACTCCTGGTTTGCTGCTTTGGAGAGGATTTTACATTGTGTAGTACTGTTTGGCCTTCTATTTAGTGTAAGGAGGCTAAGAATTATCTATGTCTTCTGAGGCCTTTTTTTTTCCATAGTACATACCTTCAGAGTTAGTGAAAAATAAAAAAAAAACAAGCACTCAAAAGCAAAAATGAAACACAAGACATGAGAAATTCTAACCTCTTCTTGGGATCAAAGTTGGTGTTTAAGAGTGGGAGATGATGATCAGATTTATGGAAGCAATGGGAAACAAATACATTTAAATGGATGTTTACTTCTTTGCATCCAGATTTTACCCGTGTTTGAGGCAATGCCAGAGTGTCACTTTCACAAAGCATCTACATCAGCAGCTATATACAGAATAAAGGATTCTGTCCGGATAAAAGAAAAATACTGGGAACTTCTATCAACTTTATTTTCTGGCTCTGCAGGCTTCCCTCTGTTGGAATCCACACAACTGTTTTCTTTAAAAAAGAAGAAGAAGAAAAAAAAGTGCTGTAAAATTCTTTCTGCTTGTGCGTTAGCTTTCTATTTACTGATGTTTCTGAGTGGGATGTTGTCATTCCTGAGTTGCTTTTTTCAGTTCCCAAGATATGTGCTTTAAAAATAGTCTTCCCTTTTCTATCCCTTTTCTATTTCGTTTGTGTTGGTACTCTGGGCTTTTATTTCTGAGAATTGGTTTTGTAGGACTCTGGTCCTTGGCTGTGCATATTGGATTCTCCCCAGTCATTCTTGTTTTGGGCCTGGTAGCTTTAGCTCATCAATCTAACATTCTAGGAAGCTTCCTCATGCTACTCCTGGTTGTTAGGCCCCATGTTCATTATGCTCGCTTCTGACTATTGTGTATGAATCAGACTGCAGTCACCTACTATTATGAGATTCACATGAAGTGCAGCTTTGCTCCCCAAGCAATCCTAGTGGCTCCAGTAGGATCACTTACATTCAAAGGGCTAACTGGTAAGGGTAAACCTGCTTATGCAAATGCCAATACACATTTGTGTACACAGACTAAGCTCTCCAAACTTTATTTTCCCATTTTTGCTATTGCCGAGTAAAAGCATTGAGGCAGTATGTATGTCTGTACATTTTTGACTGCCAACATGGGACTGAGCTCTTGGTTAGGTGACAAGAGCAGGTCATTTGCAGAGAGCCTTCTTTTCTCAAAGATCAAGGCATTATTGTTGCCTTTGTGATTTGCATGCTAAGTTGGTTTCATGTGTAACAGTTTAAAAGGGTAGGAAGTTCAAGTATTTCCCCATCCTTAAAAAGATAAAATAGCAGCCATCCTTTTGCTACATTCACAATGCTCCAGGATACAGTTAAGGGCATCATTTTTGCTATATAAAGCCTCAAGGGTGCCTAAATCCTATCTGAGCTCATGAACTTAACTTGTCATTGTCAATTCAAAATGAAATTGAGTTCTAAACTCATCTTGTTTTATTTGTAGTCCCCACTGTTTATGGGAGTTTTTCATGGTCATCTGCAATCCTGGCTTTGTGACAAGATCAGAAGCCCTGACCTTTCTAATCTGAGGAGAGTTAGACTGATTTTCTGGATCTCCTTTTTGCAGAGTATCCAGATCTCCAACAGATTTGCATAGCTAGGAAGCAGCATGTTTTCTGTACACTCCTTTTATTTTTCATACCAAATTTATCTAAATGTATGATGTTATTTTTATAAGCCGTCATTTCCTGGTGGAGGACAGTAACATTTTTTAATTGCTGGAATAGTCTCTTGAGATGGGCAATCACATTTAACTTAATATTGGTACCTGTTAGTATAACTGCAGTTGCATGGTGGTCCACTTCTCAGTAAAGAGAAAAATCTATTGACTAGCGATCCTGTGATGGTTAAAGATTTTAAGAATTCCGTGCATCATCTTCATTACAGATATCGTTTGCTGACATAGCTGATAGCAGTGATTAAGAGCAAGGCAGTACCGAGTACCTACTCAAACCAAGTAGGAAGAAAGTAGTGCATCTCTCTGTCATAGGTCTTGTGGTCATTCGCAGCCATGCTTTACCAGCTGTACCAAATGGTCTGTATTTTTCATGTACAGTGACAGCCAAAGCTGGTCACAATACTCCAACTGAAGCTTTTTCTATGACAAGATGTGTAGCAGGCTTACCTCATAAGTCTTCCTGCAAGAAAGCAAGTTTTTCTATGCATGTGTTAGGTGGCCTAAGAAGTCTGGATTTATATTTACAGTAAAGTTTGACCTTGCATGCTGTGGACAAAAAAAAAAAAAAAAAAAAAAAAGGGAAAATATAATTAAAT
>JAOWBP010052622.1:0-12629 GCA_028571105.1 Tragopan temminckii
GTTAGTCATGTGCATAAGTACCTTCTAAGAAACGTCTATTATAGTTTCCAAGAAGGCTGTCTCTGCTCACAGTTACACTAACTAAGTTGGAGAAGATGTAAATAAGGGCCTGTGTGGTGGCATAAAGATCAGGTGCATCACAGCTGAAGCAAAGATCAGGTGCTCCAGAGCTGTAAGATGCAGAGATGCCTTAAATATTACATAACTAGCAAAGGTTCAAGGAAAATGTTAAGAACAGGTGCAGCACAGCAGCAAGCTGAATTCATTTGCCCATCTCTTTGTATTAGACTAAAGACTATTAGACTAAATGTCTTCATAAACATTTCAGTTTCTCAGCTTTCTTAATATATCTGCATTTCAAACATAGCCTCAGAAAATACATTAATGAGAAGTCGAAGTGTCAGAAACAAGACAGAAACAGCTATATTTTACAAAGTGAATGCTTGCTAAGCAGTCATCTGTCAACAGAAAACAATTGTTCCAAGAGAGCAGATCTTGGGAGAACTTATCCTCATCTTGAGCTACAAACAAAATCTAAGCTGTGGTTTATTGGATAGAGTGTGGAACAGAACAACTGTCATATTTCTGTCACCTGCCTTCTTCAAAACCCCTCAATCTGTGGGACAGATAAAACAATCTTTCATCATCCCCCCAGATCATTAAAAGGCTAAAATTGCTTTCGTTGTCTTCAAGCTCCCTTCAAGAGTTGCTCTGTAATCAGAGCTGCTGTAAACAACCGAGGAGATTGAGAACAAACCTTTCCCACACGACTTTATCGGCACCTAGCGGGCACCAGGGCTGCTGCAGGGCATTTACATGCCATTTATACAGAGATCTCAGCCCTTTGCCAAGAACTCAGTTTACACCTGTTGGGTAACAACAGCCATTTCACGCAGAAAGCAAAATAAAAAGCTCAATTACAAACAGAAATGATAAAACGAATGGCATCAGGTTTTAATCAGAAATATCAGTTGAACATGTGAAGTTGCATTTTTCTACCCACATTCATGCTTAGGCTGTAACTTTGAACTGGTATGGGTTATTTATCAAATGCACATTTCCTTCTAAATATTAACACCCTATTTGTTAACAGAAAACTCTTAAAGAATCAACACCTCCACCAAGAACTTCCTGGGGGAAGATCTCAGTCAAAACACATGTTTTACAAGACTCCCCATGTGAGAAATATACTGATAATTAAGTCCCTAGAAATGATCTTCTCTTTTATGCTGAACCTGCAAGAAATCAATTCTCTGAAAACTCTGAGCATGCTAGAAATTTCACCACCACTCTACAGTGCAGCAACATTATGATGCTACCTTCTGTACCACCTTATGTGTATCGCTGTCTGGAAACATCAGCATCCCTGCTGTGACTGGGAAAGAAGAAAAAGTAAAACGCCTCTGAGCCAGGAGAGGCCCGTTGCACTCTGTGTGTTACAGCCAGTCCCAAACTTTGAATCCTACTCCCCAAGCCAGCAGAAAAAAAGAGTTGAGTGGAACTGTCTAGCACAGAGTATACACTCAATAAGGGAAAATGGCACAACATGGAAAAATCATAAAAAGCCTCCAAAAGGTAATTTTTACTGGGATTTATTTCCCTGCAAATACACATGGAATCTGCAACTCACTGCTTTCCTACAAATCTGTAAAAACATCTAAGGAAGTATTTGACTCATTTCCCCATTCAGCACTTATCATCACGAGCTAAAACATTTCTATTCTTTTCATGATTGCCACATTACAATATGACAGATTCAGTTGGTACAGTCTAAATTTATGTTCAACAATGGCAAGCTTCACATCCTTAAATGTGCTTATTTAGATTATGGGAAAGGTGTCAGTTCAGCTTAAAGTCTAGCATGTAGTATTTTCTCTAATAGTACTTATTATATATTTAGCAAATCCACTTGTTAGAATTCATTTTGTTTTACCTACATAGCTCACCAGTGAAAACTGGAGGAAAATGAATTCTGCTCTAGCCTAAGCAGCAGGGGACTGATGCACAGTGCAGAGAGATAATGTCTCTGGCTGCAAGTGAAGTGGGTGTGAGGGAAAGTGCCATGGGACAGGAGGGAGGTCTCTGCCTCACAGTGACAGAAATACTGCCAGTTTTGCAAAAGGGCTTCAACTACAGAAAAGCTGGAGGCTTTTCTGGTCAGGACCACAAGCTCAAGGAGAGGTAGAATCACAAGACAAAATAATCAGACTTAAGCATCAGAATAGTTTGGCTGCATTTGCTTCTCCATGGACGAAGTGCCACGAAGATTCAGAAGAAAACAAACTCACAAATAAGTAAAGCTTCTATGACAAACAGCTGTCTCTACCTGCATCAGTTCTGCACAAACTCTAATCCAGGGGACAACAACTGACTCTTAGCAGCGGCTACAGAAATTCAAAATGAAAACAAAACAGAACAAAACAAAACTAACACCCAAATCACAATGCTTCCTGCATGAAGAATTATCCCCAGAGTTGCACACAACCAGTCTAGCTTTCTTCCTTCAGATGACGTTCAAAAGGACAACCTCACCCTCCCTCACAGTGATGCTTGGCCAAGGGACAGCAAACAAGTTACCCATTGTCCAATCAGTGACAGATCTGATAGCAGTTTGTCTGCTAGTTATATTATGCTCATAATCTGCTCTTCTTACAGATCCTTCATAAACAATTGACTTTCTCTACAGAGCACCTCCTCTACAATCTCAAGAGTGTCTAGATCGATCCAGATACTATTGTACCATCTAAATAATTACAGCAGTTGTCAATAAAGTACTGCTCACAGAGCACTGCCTCCATGACAATTGAACATCGTTATAGTCAGAGGAGATGAACAGGAGGGAGGACACAACATTCAGTGCAGTTACAAAATGAGAATGTGGCTTTCTTCATTTAAATACATCAAACATATACACATATCCATCATGATTTGATCATAAGCTAAATAACTGAGAAAGAAAACAACTAAAGCCCACATCTAGGAGAAAAAATTCTCTCTTCTGTAGTGCTGTGACTCACAGAACCTTAGCAATGACTTCAGCGAGAGAAAGAGGGAAGGGTAACAGTTGTATAACAAGGCTAGCCCACATAAGACAAGAGGGTCCCATACTTATGAATGCTGTTTCCTAAGTTCAGTTATTAAGAAAGAAGCAAAGCATACACTTACCTGCAGTTCCTAAGCTAAGCAGCACAGCAACCCAAAATACCCAGAAGATGATCAGAATCAGAAAGGTCCAAAGCGGTTGGAACAGCAGGAAAGGGATTCTGCCAATTATTTTACCAACAATCTGAAAGAGCTGTACAGTGAACTGAATCCTTTTTCTTAGCACAAGTATAAGGGAAAGCAGAACAACCTGTTAGAGAAAAGAAATAATTATTAGTTGGTTTTTTTCTTTCCTCAAAAAAAGTATGAAAAGTTGGCAAGTGTAGGTCCAGGGGATATAGCTTTCACAAAGACATGACAGCAAAGCATTTTTCACAAACACTGTGTGCTGAAAATGCTTCTTAAGACACTGCCTATATTCTCAAGGAGCCTGTGAAGTAAACTCTTTGATTTCACAAAATTAGTTCTATAAAAGTGTTACTACTGTTTCCTTAAAATAAAATGGAACTCAAAAATCTGTAACTCATGCAACGGAAATCTATTTTTCTTTACAGCAATGAACACAGAGGTATGATAGGCACAGCACACTGCTTTCATATATCCTATATGTCATGAACATGTAAACTTCCTTCTACTCCAGTCAACTTACTGCTGTTCACAGTGGTAGGAGTAGCCAAACCAAACTGGCTGGGTATACATGGAGGCAAAGCAGACATAAAATGAAACCTTATTTAAATAATCTTTCTTCCCAAAGCAAAAAGCAACCAACAACCACCACCAAGATGCAAAAAACTCACAACCTTATGATTTTTTTTTGTATTTGACAGCTATGACCAGCATTAAAAAAAAAAAAAAAAAGGCTGGAATTTATAAAATAACAAATGCAACCAGTGGCAGCTGGTTGGTTTACCACCAGTTTCCTTGCCTGCTCTGCAAAGAACAGCCTGCAGCAGTGGATGTTCCTCAAGTTCTACAACCAAAATGAAACCCTTCCTACACTTTTATTAACAACAGTTAGAAGGTCATTGTAGATAACTTACAGAGGACATGAAAAAATCTGATCTATAACATTTTTATTTTCACCCATAAAGTGTCAGACCGTTCACATCCAGTGAATCCCAGCCTATGGATCCTATTGTGTTTTAAGAAAACAGAGATGCCATCTTTTTGACAAACGTTTCACAAACTACGGATTGTACACACAGACTGAGCAATGACTCCTTTTACACTGCATCACAATGAGAAACTCTCTTCAAAAGTTGCAAGACAGAGTCAGGTTTTCCATTGGAAAACAAGGGTAATGAGAGAAAAGCAGAATTTCACCCTGTAGCGTGAGGCAGAGGCACTGCTGCCTGTGTTCTGCCTGCCCCTTCCATTGTGTAACCAAGCCACTCCTCTCTTAAATTGTCAGGGCGGGCTGAATGCACAGGTCGTGCTCACAATGAGCCAGTGCCTCTCTGCTCACCCACGATTCTCCAGCTAGCTGATGCACAGGGCAACAGGGATGGAACACAACTGCATTTCTACAAAACTGATGACAACACTGTTTATATAGAGCTGAAGTGTGGCAGAGCCCAGAGCTGACCAATGAGCTTCATGATGAAGATACAAAACTATATAAAAGACTATAAGCAGTCACTGATTCTGCTTTTCAAATCTGAAAGAAATAAGGGATTCTTCTTATTGTTGCAAAACCATTGCAGTTCAGGTTTTCAAGTCACAGCCCAATCACCGCTTGCTGTAAAATACCACTTACTGTAACTGTGGTAGAGAAGATGGCATATCCAAATAGAAATTTTACATTCTCCTTTTCTGTTTCCAGTTCAGTGCTGGGATCATTCCTGTAGTCGTAGTAGAGCCACCAAAGGACACCCGAGACAACTGCAGCAAACAAGCAGCATGAAGGCAGGCAGCGCCTCCCCAGGCTGCCTCCCCACAGCCCCTCTGTCCACCCCCAGCTCTGCTCAGGAGCTGTCATGTAGGAAAGGTACAATGTCAGTGATCACAAAGAAAATTCACATCATGGTCTGTTAGACTGAAGTACAAGCCCAGCAGATGATTTGGTTTACTTGCAGCTATTCTAGAACTCAGCCATGTAATTTTGTTGAGGAAATAAGAAGTTGTTACAGAATGGCATGCTTTAACTGGACACACTCCCACAGTTCTCCCTTTCTGAAGCAGGCAATGTAAAACTTCACTACACTTTCTCGTGAAACAGCAGTATTTCCATAGCTGCGTTCATCAGCCAAAAGAAATGTCATTTCCAGACATCTATAAAGAATTAAAACTGATCATCATCCCAACACTCAGCAGCTAGAACAGCATAGACAGATGCTGGCACCCCAAGGCAGGCAGGACTCTGCTTGGAAATGGCCATGGTTACGAAGGATGGCCTCCAAGAAAGGGAAAGCTGTTTGTTCAGCTGCCTCTCCATCAGTTCAGTGAGATGACCCCATTTAGTGAATGCTAAGAGGTAAATATACTTACATAACAACCCAAACACAACTAGTGCAATCAAAGTATGGACCAGAAGCGTCCGAATGAATCTGAAGGTCAAAACCACTATAAAAGAGAAAGCTGAAAAATACACAAACTAAGTTTATTATGTGTTACCACCCATTTAACTTAACTCTTACTTACTTTACAGTTAAGTTTAACATTCTATTAGAATTCAGGCATTTACTTCTAAAGAGGGATATGAAAGTTAAAAATCAAAACATTAATGTTAATGGCATTATTCTTTTTATCAACAGCTTCTCAGTCCCCTGAAAAGACATATCACCCTCAGATATTTCCTAGCACTGTATTTTAGTCTATTACATTACTCATAACAAAAAACCCAATTCTTTCTTGAGAATAAATCTGTCCAGAAAAATCTGAAGAACAATATTATTAGATTAAAAAATATGAAATTAACAAAAGCATTTTGAATTCACATTTTAATTGAATATTACTATTCACTTTCTATTTACAACCTCATTTTTTTATTTGCAACCTTACCTAGTGCAAGAACACTCAGTCCTATCACAGTATCTCTTCCTGCCAATATTCCACTCAGAATTCGGTGAAAAACATCCATTTCATTAACCATACTTATTAAGACAGACGCATATTTGGAATAGCATTCAGCATGTTGTGGAACACACCGATTAAATAATGGAAAAGATTTACTGGAAGGTTAAAAACAAAGATAGAGAAAAATGATTTCATTACTGGACAGTTTGAAACCCACAGAGATTTTATTCCTCCATTCCTCTTGAGCCCTCTGCAGCACCCCACCAGCATCCCCAGCACAGTGCTGCAGCAGCTGACAGCCACCATCTGCAGCCCACCAATCCCCCTCCCTGCCTCCAGCGTACACATGGAGTCTGACCCAGCAGGACAAGGCTCTGGGCACAGGAGCGGTCTCTTACAAATACTCAGGCAGTGGCGTCATTTTTCATCTGCAAAATAAACTCTTGGTGGCACCATGCCTGCACTGCTGGGTGAGAACATCCATTCAAGACCAACAAGGGGGAAAAAAGTGGATTACTATCTCACTCACCATCAGCACATAGTTCCTATTCTGTTTCTAGCCTGGCTTCACCCATTCTGCTAAACTCATACGAGCATGGCTGTAAACTTCATTGCAATTCTAAACTGTGAACATTTCACATCATTTTGAGGATATTTAAGTATTCTAAAACCTGCTCCAAAACAATGTTTGTAAGGCACATGTAACACCACCAGATATCTATATGTAAAACCATTTGCTTCTTCCAGTTAGCTTATTGAATATATTCATTGTTCCACTCTGGCAAGGCTGCACTGCATCAAAGACACATTCATATCTAAGTGGAGAGGTTTGATCATCAACACATTAAAAGTTCTCTGACTAGCTTTGCTTCTACAATGAAATATTACTGTGCAACATGAATATGCTGAGTTCCTTGCAAAATAAGAAAAGGCCTAAAAAGTCAAATATGCCATATTTTTCATCAATTTGCACGTCTTCCTTTGATCCACTGTGATGGCAATGGCTTCACGTGTCCCCTGCTCCCTCCTGGTGTTTCACCCTCTATTTTCTCATCGGAGCAGTAGATGACTTAGCTCTGCAAACATGGAGATTCCAATTCTTTATTGTATTTTCATAAAGTGGAATTTTAAATAGCGACTTTAAGGATTTTGACTCACTAACTGATAATAAACAAAAATATACAACTAAGTCAACATATCCATATTTAACATGCTGGAAAATATTAGACCCTGCTGTCCACAGACCTGTGCTTCAAGCCAGCTGGCCGTGAAATAACTCTGACAAGTAATTTCTGGGTTCAGGATAATAAAAGAGGTCTGAGAGCACAGCTCCTTTTCTTAGCACTAAGGGAGAGAGCAAAAATTTTGTGCAGAAAATAAGTCACTTCTCATGTGGAGCGCTCTGCCCCTGATCTGGAGAGAAAACATCTCTAAAGGGTGGAGGAACGGAGAGAATGCAGTCCTTGCTCATTCTCCAGGACAGGACACGGGCGTGTTCTCAGGCACACACAGAAACCCATAAGGATATAGGTACAAAAATAAACAATGCACAACCATTCTGATTTTACATGGTGTCATCTACAGAATGTGAGGAACTAAGAATCCTTAATAACCTATGCAGACATCAGGGTGTTGTAAAGCATTCAGCACTTCTTACCTTGGTGGAACGGGCAGTGTAGGACATAGCTCAGCTGCCTTTGGATTTAGCGTGTAACTGGAAATACTCAGGTTGTAAACACAAAGACAAGAACCTAAGAAATAAAAAAAAATGGAAAATTAATATTAGTTACAGCTCTGGAGAAAAACACACTAAGTCTTGTTTACACTTCTGCTTTGATCCCTTAGCAGGCCACATTCATCACTGATATTCCAGTAGGAACATAAAATAAATTAGTTACCAGGTAAATCTATAGCAACTTCTATGGGATCTTCTGTCTTCTAGACTTAACTGTAACTAGCACTCATTGACCTCCATGGAGGGTGAGCACATTGTTTGTCCCATGGTACAACACTTCAGCTCTGAACTTTTATTCCTTAAGACAGCACAAAAACCTAAACTGACACACGCCACAATGGAATAGGGCCTTCATAATTTAGAGCAGAATGTGTATCTATCCAGAAGCTTAACATTTCCTACTCTCTGGGCTGAGCAGTGCCAGGTACTCTGCTAACAATACTCTGTTCCGTTACATAACGCTGCTAGGAAAGAAATGCTGTATGCATTCGAGCCATTCAAAATGCAATACTGCCCTCTCCCTTGACATAATGCAAGCAGTTTTAGCACATGGATGAAACTTCACGCAGTTTTATTCAGTCGCACTGAAACTACTTATATATCACAGGGGTTTACGGCTTTCTGTACATAACTAAATAATGACAAAATATCCTAAAACGAAATTAAAACAAATGTTGTCAGTTTAAATAGAAACTCTTGTCAAAACATTCAACAAAACAAAAAAAATGGAATTCTGACGTCCAGTAAAAAGAGCCACTGCTATCTGTATGGACTGCAGTTTACACGTATACTATGGAATAAGGGCTAGGCCACAGGTTACTTCATTTATCTGTTGGAAATGAACAAACCGGCGCTGCCTCCTTCACACAACAGCTACTCCTGACATCGTATTCATCTTCAACGGCAGAACAAAAAAAAAGTCCTACGCAGAATACTAAACTTTGGGCTCTGATGTCAAAAGGGATAACGCTGCCAGTACATCTCTGGAATTAATAATTCTATTACAGCTTTAATCAAATTGAAAAGAACCAGTTAGACAAGTTTCTCAAATAGCACACGAGCTCTGTTCACCCACTGCCACTGTCAGCAGCCAGCTTTCTGCTGGATAATCTCAGACTTGTCCAGGAATGAATCAACAATTTTTCAATCTGCATAAGAGAGCTGTACCATTTCTAGAAACGATGGCTTTGAAATAAAGCAGGGATGAGGGTTTATTTTCGGTTGCTATGGACTGTTCAGGAAACTGACGGTCAGAAATGACTCTCTAGTGTAGCAAACATAAGAATAATAAAGTGAAAGTTTCTCAACTGTTCTACAGATACATTGGATACTCATATTCCCTGTTGCACACCATTGTTCCTTGCAAAACTCTGGAGGTCTTCCAAAGAGTTGAGCTGCTCTTGTGGACAACTAGACACGCACAAGGAAACTGAACTGATTTTGAGGCTTTGCATTTCCGGGCTGCATGAATTCAGAAAGAACACATACCTAGAAAGACAGAAAGATCCTCGTTTCAAAAAACAAGCCTCCGGTTTTCATAGGTTTAAATTCTGAGCCTTCTTTCCATCTTTTTAAAGTGCTATAAAGCAAATGAAACTTTTTCCACTTACAATGAAACAACTGGATTTTGAAGCCAAAAGTTAAGAAGCAATTTGAGAACACGCTATATTTTTGAACTTCATTTCTTTAATGGAATGAGAAGCTACCAAGGTGGGTGCCCCTCAACAAGCATTAGATCTCTTGCATGGAATTCTCCAGAATGACTGGTAGCCTCAACATTAAACTTCCATAAATACAAAGATTTGTCCACATTGTCCAACAACTGCTGGTTTGGCAGAAGTCCTAAGATCCTACTTAAGAAGAAATCATCACAAAGCAGAACAATGTCATGCATTTTCAAATTCCACCTTACATTTTCATTTTGCTCACCATTTTGCACCGCTCCCACACCATTTTATTTGCCTTTTAGTTGAAGTATGCGCATACGTATGCATGTAATTGACAACTAGATGATGTACATTCCAGAAGTTAAAGCGCAGTTAAAGAACCTTTAATTAGACATTATCTGAGGTACTTACTTTTTATTAGTCATGTCCTTTCCAGAAAGGGGCACCCCTTTTACAGGAACGTTCTTCCTACCACATATGTTCCCAAAGCTGTCATACCCAAGCACAAGTCTTTCTGCAGCACCAGCCATCACAGCATAGCCAGTTACAAACATCTATAAAAACAGGTTTTCTCATGTGAAATCATGTTATGATAGCTTTTCCCTCCCAATGAATAAATATTCCTTTCAACTTGCCTATTTTTGTCTTGTGAAAGCAAACCATTAAATCTAAAATTCACCCCTCTGCACAGGGCCAGAGCAAGTCATGAGGACAAGTTCAGCCCTATTGCCTCCTCAGACTTCCCTCCTGTCTTGCAGAAAGCACCCCAAATATTTTAGCAGAATATCACAGAAGAAGAAAGACAGGATCAGATTAAAATACTTGGAAAGCAGCAGTAAACTACTAAACCCCACTTCTGCCAAAGCTTCTGTGTGTCACTGGGCAAGGTCACTCAGGCAGCAACTTTTCCCATGCAGCCAGTGCTTCTCAATTTTCAGAGCGCCCTTCAAACCACACCTGCACAACAGATCTGCTGAAATACTGAGCTGCTGAAATATTGAATTTAACCAAAGGTATACTTTAAAAACAAGTATAGTTAAAATGCAGATTAGCTGAAATTTCAGGAATACGTATTCTTGACTGCATTTGAAAAACCTCAAGAGAGCCACATTGTGGACCTGGGTGTTACTGCACCGAGCTTTTAGACACTGTTGTTCCACCAAAGCCCCAGCGCGGAAGGTGAGCTCCCAGTAAACCTAGGAAGCAGCATCCCTGCTGGCTGAGCTGCAGCAACACTTACTTGGTCAGCATAAGACACTGCCTAGACGCAGCATAAACTCTGCCCAAGTAATCAGGACCAAAACGCCCTTATAAAGCCAAGAAGCAGTAATTCTGCTGTGAAGCCGGTAAAGTCTTGAGCACTTTTCCCCACAGCTTATTTATAGCACTCCACCCATTGGAGAACTTGGAGATTTAATCACCCCCTCTGTCCCACGGAGAGCAAACCACATTTCGCATATACCAAGGACAAAACTCTTGGCTCAGCGGCTACATGCAAATTGCTGGCAGCTGCAAGTCTTCTCAGCCCACATTAACCACCACCACCCTGCACAGAGCAGTTGAGTATTAGCTGTTGTGGAGAGAGGTTTTACATATCAGATCCAGCACAACAGCTTTACTAATTAAGGTCTGTGCCTTTGTTATTCTACTTTTAACTTGTGTCTAAAGATAGTATCTAGGCAAAAACTGAGTCTCATACTTGAGTAAGTATGCACTTCCTTGGTCCTCAACGTATTCTCATCTGTGCCTGTGTTTACAGTGTAATTATTTAAATAATGCTATTTATAATTATGTTTGCACATTGACACTGTCTTAACATGGTGAATTTTACAGAGATGCCATCGTTAAAGCTGACGTACTACTTGTGTATGTGATGCTAGTTATAATAACAAATTATTTTCAGATCATATTTATTTACATAGAAAAAATGTTGAAAATCAAATAGTTTTCAAAGGAAAAAAAGGAGCTGACACTGTAACTCTACTTGAAATGGACTTTCAAAAAAAAAAAAATCTGACAATCCTTCTAAGGAGGGAAGTCGCACATCCACTGCAAACATTGCAAACATTGCAGTGCAGTATAGCAAACATTGTGTGCATGTATTATTTTTAAGTGCAGAAAGCTGGATAGTAACCATAAATATTGCCAAGTAAGAGATGGCTGAGTGACTGCTGGGAGGTGTGTCCATCTCCATGTGCCAGCAATACGCACTCACACAGAACCACTCACGTGGTTTCACTTCTTTTCCACTATGGGAAAAAAAATCAGTGTCACCTTCTTCATGTAATCTTTAAAAACTCAGATCAAACAAAAGAAAACAGAGCTATCTACGCACTAAACTATTTCACAGAAACTGAGCAATAAGAACATTCAGAGAAAACACAAATCCAAAATCCTTGCCTGAGTTGCAAACTTCAGCTTACACAGAGCTCAGGATGCACATATATTCTTCTGCATTAGCTTCCATCAAAAGAGCTCTTAGGAATTCAATCCAAAACTGATCTATAGCGTATTCGTTCCTCAGTAGGTCAGACGTCATGAAAATCTTTCATGCTTACAAACACAAAGCCTGCTCCTAAAAACCCGGACGCTGTCCCAGGCACAGGACAGCCAGCGAGCTGATTCACCAGGGGAGACACGGTGCAAGAGAAAGACTGCAGAGAGTTAGATAAGAAGTAATCAGAGTCCAAACAGAGCCCGAACTCGCTCTCAGCAAGGGAGCTCCCAGCCACCCAGCCCTGCCCGCACCTGTGCGGCTCGTTACGGAGCAGCCCGGCCCCACGCCGCGCCCCGCGCCGTTCGCACGCGCAGCGCTCCACCAACTGCGGCTCCCAGGGAAACGCACGCTTACCAAACCAGCCCAGAAAAGGAAGAAGAGGAGCAGCCAGAGAGGGTCTGTGCACTTTCTAGAAACGACTGGTCTCCATTCCCTTACTTCAGAAACACAATCTCCAGATTCCTAAAATGAAAGAAAGGCAAACGAAACACCTGTGAAAGCGAAGTCAAGCTTCGAACGTCACAGATTTTCCGCAAGCGCACCCCTGCGGTTACCGCCAGACGCCCGCTAGCTCCCCGATCCCGGGAGCGGGGCCGCTCGGCCGCACTTTGCC
>JAOWBP010052623.1:0-12626 GCA_028571105.1 Tragopan temminckii
AAAGAAAAGAAAAGAAAAGAAAAGAAAAGAAAAGAAAAGAAAAGAAAAGAAAAGAAAAGAAAAGAAAAGAAAACCTTGCTAGCAAGATTCCACATCACTTTGAATCATTTCTGGTTCCAAAGACCAAACAAATGTTTAAAAAGAAAGGCTGTTTAATCATTTCTTCATCATTCCTACACAGTACATACGAAGTAACATTGTCCAGTGCTGACCTGTTCAAAGTCTATTAAAAAATATAATTACATTACCTTAAAAATGTAATTTAAAATGGGCAGATTTTCAAGGTGCCTCCTTTTTATGCATGTTCCAGCTCAATTTTTGTAGACAAGAAAAAAATTATCCATATATAAGCAGTGTTCGTTTACACTGAAAAATAAAGAAGAAAAAACCCTACACTTATTTAAGGTGTGTTTCTTAGGTACATGTATACAAGTTTTGTTAAACAACCTGAAGTATTTAGAAATGAATTGGTAAATGGCATTATAGTGTGCTAACCGTACTAACTAAAATGTAGCCAGTTAACTTCACATGATTGCCCGTATTTATTGCAGTGGTTTAGCTTATAGAGGAACAGATGGTTCCCATGTGCTCCCAATCAAATACTCTCAACTGCTTATTTGATCATCTGCACTAGGTTTTTTGATTTATATAATTGAGCCTTAGCGTTCCGTACTTCTTAAATGCGACCTGCTTCTTGCAGCTCTTTCAACTTGTGGCAATTGCTGTTGGCTGATGGCCAGAGCCTTTTCTGTAGACTTTTGAGTATAGTTAATTCAGTAGTGAGTTAAAAACAGACGCTCTGTATTACTTAGGACAATGCAGTCTAAATTCCATTCTCTCAATAGATGCAAGTAAACACAATTAATAATTCAACCATTAACCACAAATGAAAGGTTTGTTTAATGTCATTTAACACTTTATGTTGTTATGACACATAAGTGGCTTACAGTAACCTACTGTTTATATAGCTTTATCTTGTCCATTTGTTTTAGAGCCAAGGGTCATTGTAAAATCAGTCTACTATGTTCCAGATTTTAGATTGTGTAACTGAAGCAAAAATATGTACGCTACTGAGTTCTTCAACTATTATTCATTGGAAAGAAGCAGTACACAGTTTTATTTTGAGGTTTAGCTTGCTTCTACCACAGAATTTAGATGTTTTAACAAAGTAATATAAATTCACTTTCTTAGCAAATGTAAGAAAGTGAGCATGCTACTATTGTCTAATTATTGAATGACATAAATGTATTTTAATTACTGACCCCCCCACCCCATTTGGCATGTGCAGCCTGTTTGGAGAGTTTCGCTTTGAATAAAAGTGTTAAACATCAACATAATCTTTAGAGTTAATTTACACATTACAGTCTATCTACTTGATATGAGGAAAAGAGCATGCGAAGGATAGAGGCCAAGAACAAAAAAAAATATTATTAACATACATATTTGATCTGAAAAACTGAGGCCTGAAGAAAATTATTGTTAGATCACCTACTAGCTATATAACATCTAAAATCTCTGATACCGAAATCAGATAAATTAATTCCTTAGAACAGAAGACTACTTTTTTGTGTGTGCATTTTTTTTAAAAAAAGCAAAATACAAAAAAATGCAGATAAGGGTAGGAAGGATCATTGAGTTTTTCACTGCTTCCATCCTCAAAGGGGTAAAATAGTCTAGAATTTGCCTATGTATGATAGCAGAATTTATTTAGAGAAAAGCAAGGAAGGTCTAAAAAAAAGGATTTTGAAGTGCTTCCAAATGTAAAAATAAATCTCAGTTTTGACACGGGAAAAGGCAGGGTAGGGAAGAAGGATAGGAAGACAGAGATATAAACACATTGAGAAATAATGTATTCAGACAAAAGATGTAGGTAGTCTAAGTCACATGTTCTGGATTTAGCTGTTTAGAGTGGATGGTAACTGCAGAAGGAGTTTCTGGGAGGGGAAGAGGAACAATAGTAAAAAAGGCAGTACTACCAGTACTGCCAAAAACAACAGCACAGTCATGGAGGAGGAGGATGATTCCATATGCCAGAAGGACGTAGAGCCAGATTTTCAGAGATACTTCAGTACCTAACAAATGTTACTGAATGCTTAGCTGCAAGACATGGTAACAGTTGATTGCTCTCATTGATTAAAAAGCTATGTGGTAGCTAAGTCTCAGGGACCTTACAGAGAGACTTTCAGATGACACATTTTTCAGATGGCAGAGTTTGGAGATGTTTCCTTTGCCTTGAGCACTGTGTCTTCCAAGCTTCTGCATTTCCCTAAAGAAGGCCACTGATTTCTCTCAGTCTTCAAGACATGAGAAGTAGAAAATACTGTGAATAATGTAACTAATTTTCTGTGGTTGCACTTCGATACAGACAGGACTTTCAGTCTGTTCCTAAGGTGCTTTGGGAAGAACACATACTTCCAATTTTTTGCCTACAACTAGAAAGATGTACAGGCAACCTTTTCACTAATACTTAAGACAAGGGAGTACTGATATTCCAGCTGATCTTTAAGCACCTCAAAACAAACAACATTACTTCAACAAAGACCAAAATAAGCTGAAGAGCATAGAAGTGAAGTTCAATGAAAGGTGAGCTATAGAAAGGCCATTCATTAAAAGTAGAGAGTAAAGAGCATAGCTGCTTGCTGAAGAATCAAAGGGGGCTTGCAGATCTTCTGGGTTTTATTCTTTGTGTTAATTAAAGTACTTTGTCTGTGTAAAAATCTCCTACTAGCTTCTAAAGCATGTATATGTTCCAAACATTTTGCAAGACAAAAACTTAATATATGAAAATAAACACCTTTCTCTTTACCAGAAGGAGTTCGTCTATTCCGCATTGCTTAATTTCATAAATACCTAATCATAATTAAAGTTACTGGATGGATTTTTAAAAGTAGTTAAGATGATTGGCAGCTTCCCTTGCTGTTGACAACACCTAATGATACATTGCAGGATAGAAAGCTACATTAAGAAATCCAAAAATATCTCTTCTGTACTCACAACCTGAGATAATTCCAAGATTTTCTTTCCATGTTTTGTTGGTACTTATCACTTCAAGAAGGCTGATGGATGTCAAAGACCCTCTAAATATGTTTTTCAGATCATTTATTCTAAATTTTCTTGAAAAGATTTTTTTCTTTTTCTCTTTTTAGAAAATAATCCACTAACCTCTACAGCTTCAACAAACATAATCTGCCACCTAAATTACTTCACAAATTCACTGATTTATATCTGTCATTAAAGATGAAACAGAATTACTACCCACAGCATTTAAACTCAAGTCTTTGATTACATTAAACTATAGGTACATGGAAAACAGACTTCACTTGTCTGTGCTGCAGGCAGAACACCTACCAAGTAGGTGAAGAGGCCAAAAAGTGCACAGAAAAATGGGGTCATCCTGACATAACAGTTATGTATACATAAGTTTGTTTCAAAATAATATTTACATAGCTATCACTCAAAGTTGTGAAGACGGAAGTTATCATTTCTAACTCAGGACAGTCATGCTACATGTTTGTAGCAAGCCGAAAGAAAGATACAGCATCCAGCATCTAAATCTCACAATTGTTTTGGCTTCTCTCACCAGTGCTTGTGACTTGATCCAAAATTGACTATATATATTTTAAGCAAACAAAAAAATTCCCTATGATCTGCTCCATGTCTCTATTTTTTTATTAATGTTAAATAGAGGCTTTCTATTGCATTTAATTATGTATATGTTATATGATAATCACAGTAACCATAATTAATCCTTAATAATAAAAAAGAGGGTATAAGATTTTGTCTAGATTTCTAAGTCTTCTTTTCCTTTTGCTCTGTAACATCGCTGTTCAGTTTTCCCTCCTTGCAAAGGAAAGGAAAAAATAAATAATTTGCAAAGTTGACTACCAATGTTTGTTATTTCTCCTGGAAGGCTCTCATTAATTCTAATGAGGACTTTGCTTTAAGTTATACATAATTTAGTATTTTTTACTCTGCACAAATATAGCATAGCAACAGAACAAAACAGTTACTGGATAAAAGTTTTAAGCCTTTTTTTTTTTCTTTCTGGATTTTTAAAGAAATGTCTGATTTCTATGAAGGTTGAGTAGCTGAACAGATACCCACACAGGATCTCAGACATGAAGAATGAAGTCTTCAGCAAAATACCCAAATTAACCAATGCCATCCTCTGTAATGTGCCAAAAAAAAAAACCAAACAGATCACATGTACAAAATAACAGTATACTTGATGCCACTGTGTGAAGTTAATTCATGCTGAGCAATAATAAAAAAAAAAAGCTGACCTCTAATAAAATAGACATAAATATTCCTATTCTTACCACAACTTTTTAAACTATGCTTAAAGAAGAGCTGCCCCTTGTTCTTAAAATAAACGAAGTATTTTGCTTTTTCTGTAACCTCTGACAGTACAAAGTAGAATGATTCATTAAATAACTACTTTATGGTTATTTATGAGATGCTAACTAGGTGTATGATGTGCTAATTATTAAGAAAGCACACATTTGGAACTTCTCCAGGTGTCTTTCAGAATCTTTTTCCCCAGGTGCAGTTGTTTTTCAATTTCTTTCTGTTTGAATGAACATTACAGAATACATAATTTCTTTACTTTTATTGTTTCAAACTGAAAAAAATTCAGAGCACCTGATCACCAGCCACTCTATCTGGGCACTTCTACACCAAATATGTAAATATTTTTTCAGCAAAATAAAAAAAAAGATGTACTATATTTTTGAAATTAAAGCATACAAAATAAAAGACTAAGAAGCTGCTAATATCTGAAACAACTGCAAGGGCAGTGAAGAAAATACTTGAAAGTCTCCCATGTGCAAAAGTTTAAAAAAATCTCCCAAAATTCATCTCTGTCTAACCTAGGAAAACATTTCATTCCTAATGCAAAGCAGAGAGTCAGGATGAGCTCCTATCATATGCTGTGTAAGCACCTCGAAAATAATTACTAGACCAGTGTCTAACTTAATTCTATGCCTCATTTCCTAGGCTGTCCAAATCGGTATGCTGTGAAAAAACTGAAGAGCAGAACTGGGGTTTGGGGTTTGTGGTGTGCTATGCTGGGCTCTGGACGCACACGGAGTATCAGGGGCACAGCACACACTACAACAAGCAAGAGGAGCCCAAAGGAATAAAGCCTAGTTAAATGACTTGGCGGATCTTACTACACTAGAACACACAATTTGAGGAGATCAATACACATACCATTTCATGGACTATTTGACAATCTGACAACACGACTGTATCACGGTGAAATGAAAATATATTTTAAAAGGATTCATTTACATGGACATCACTGCCACTGATTACACTGATGTGGACATGCCTGAAAAGATGTTTAAGTAGCAGCAGAATTCAGAATTAATCAATTTTGACACATGTTCAAGTGAAAAATACGTGGATTCATAAAACAAAACTGGGAAAATAAAGAAAAAGAATAATCAGGCACTGATATTAGCTATGTAGCCCAGTATAGAACCTTCGCTATCTCAGCCCTAGTGCTTTCCATTGGATTTTACTAAGAGGATTTTCACATTACATTGGATGTTTACACACAGCATGACCATATCTATCTGCATCAAACAAGAACCAACATAAACCGCGTTTTGAGTTATGGTAAACTGAAGAATGGAAAAGAAAGGTAATTTTCTGACAACCAATTGGAAATTAAAACAATAACAACAGGTAGCTTGTGTGCCAACACACATACAGATAAGGCATAAAATATTCTGTGTGTTCTCAATAATAACTTTTGGATGAATAGCATTATCTATTGGTTTAGTGCAAAACATTGGTGGTAGGTGGGTGGTGGGACTGGGTGATCTTAGAAGTCTTTTTCTACCTTGGATTTCCTAATATAAGAGATAATTTTACATTTTACATAGCCTCAGCTTAGAGTTTTACTCAGATGGACATGATTTTCCCTTCCCTTTCCTGCCTATAGTAAGCTCTTCAACCAACTTTGCTAAGCCTATCTCCACCAAAATTTCACAAGCAATTTAAGATCAGTACAGCTACCCAGACTGCTCACATCTTATCTGTCATTTAACATTCCACTTCCAATATAGAAATCCAGACTCTTTCTTACAGAATCATTTTAGTCAGAATTAGACACCTGAATCATTTCTGTTCTTCTTCAAATGAAGCATAGACAAAGTCAGTCTAGATTTGTATCCAAACAATGGCTCCAGTATTTTCATGGCTCATTCAAAGCCCAGTTCCAGTCTCCCAAAGCCTCAAACAGGCAGTCACGTTACAAGATTCACTTGGATCCATGGCTAATCCTAAACAGGCTTGAAAAGAATTCTTTTAAGTCTTGCAAAGGCAGCTGAAGTAACTAAGATGTAGGCATTTTTCTAGTAAGAACTATAACAAAAATCCAAACAAAATACCACCGTTTTTGTAAAGTCTAAGTATTTGTATTCAGTATATTGGAAAAATATAATAAGGAAATTGATTTTATTTTACTTAACATAAATATAACAATATTTCTAAATGTTTGCTTTGTTACTGCAGATTTTCTTTCTTAAAGTTAACAAGATTGGCAACTATCTATACAAGAGTAAAGAAATGTTCAAATTTTACAAAACGAACTGGGAATTGAGATGATTGAGCAAAACTAGCCCTAAAATACTTCTGAATTCTTTGCTTCTAAAATAATTAGAGAGAGGCCAGGGTGGGTAAGAATAACCAGAATCTAGATACAGGACCATTTCAGTGCAGTGTAACAGAAAAGGCTTTAAGGTAACGTTAAGTCTTATTACAATGTCTCATTCTACCGGGAATTTTCATTAATATGAAAAATAAAAAGGCACATTACTATGACAGTGATATGGTGGGAACAATTTTATTGAAGTAGAAAGCTAAGAATGATAATATGCAATAATTATTTTATTGATGCATAGGAAATGAATTATTCATAGTTACAAAGTATCTGTGGATAATTCTAATTACCTGCTTTTAAAGTATATGAGAGCCACAGAAAATACATTAACAACTTTGATTGAACACCTGCTATCCTGTGGAAGATAACAAGTACCAGGTTCCAAACTTTTCTGACTCTGAAGTCAATGGCATCAGGCTTTCCAAGTGTGTACTACTAAAAGATTATGGAGAATTTTGTTCTCCCTGTGTAGTGATGACATGGCAATTTTTGACATAACTAGAAAAGCAGTAATGGCTTAGTTTCATGCCTTGTTTCATATTTTTAGTTCCATATGTTCTGTATTTTATATATATTTTTTTGCTAATGTGAAGTGTGCAACAATGAATACTGTGCTTCACAATAAACTTACTGTTTAAATTCTCAAATATTCATATGTCTTAATGCAGATTCTTAGTGATATATAATTTTGTGTCTCTAGACATGAAATCATCTCACTAATTGTTTGGTGTATCTGGTCTTCTGTAGTACAGTTTTTGGTATATGGATAAGCTAATTTAAAACTTTTAAATTCCTGGAGATCAAATTCTGTCATTTCATAGTAAGTATCACCTCTGGACTGACAAAAAAGTCAGTACTTCTGCTATTATTTGCTCAACAAGAATGTAAGCAAAACAGGGAAGAGAGTAACTTCAGTAAGATAAAACAATTAACTTCCTCACATCAGCTGACATTCCAAGAGTGGTTTGCAACATTAATACCGATAAATTCATAGAATCATTATAGAATCATAGAATGGCCTGGGTTGAAAAGGACATCAAAGATCATCTAGTTTCAACCCCCCTGCCATGGGAGGGTTGTCAACCACTATAATTACCTCTAAATTACCTATTTTGTTTTTAAAACAGACAGAAAGCTCAGAGGCCACTGACTACTCTCTACAGAAGAATGAAATCTAAGCAATCAGGTGCAAGACAAGAAATTTCAGCTGCCCTTTCTGTCTTATTTCATCGGACAAACTGTAGTTTGTGCAACAGTCTAAGAATGATCTATTAATTAATAATTAATCTGGACACAGACTGCAGTAAACTCAGCATTTACCTGTTGTTTTAGAGTTTTTAAAGTTGATTTTAGAAGCATGAAGCACACTTCCATATAATTCTGCGATTTTTAAAGATTCCTTTGTTATACATTCCGCTGAACTACAACAAATACTGCAGAAGAAAACATAAAATCTTCCTCAGCATCCTTTTAGGAAATGATTTTTTTTCCTGGGTATTTTGTACCTTCTGTTGTAGGGCTCCACATTGTAGACAATACTTACAACTAAATGCACTAGGCTTGTGCTAAGTCAGATGCAATAGTTATTGTTCATACAGTGTGTTCAGTCTCTGCTAATCCAAATCAATTTAGTTTTACAAGCAGTCATTCCATTGTTAGCTTTATATTGTCTGACTAAATGTTGACTTTGCTTGTAAAACTCCTTATAAATGTGCTTGCTAGGGCACATATAATAGCTCAAAATAAAGGAAATGTCAAGAGAAACTAAAGTGTTGGAACTGAAGGTCAGCTAATCTTTTCCTGTGTATATTTGTTAGGCTCAATAATTATTCACCTTTTCTCATTTACTTATATGTTTAATCGAGCAGATGTATCAGAATTATGAAAGAAGAGTAAATACATCACAATCAAATTAATACAGACTTAATATCAGAAGGTTTGTTGTAGGAATTACTGAAACCAATCTGGTGTCTGCAACTGCCAGTGACATTCCAGAAACAAATCAGTAGGTCTCTCTCACTTAGCTATGACAACACAAGTACATAGCAGTAGACAAAGAGGCAGAGAGATGTTTCCATACTCTCATACTTAAGTCAGTGCATTCTATGCAGTCTGTAAGTTCTATTAGTACAGAGTGGCTGAAGGACTGCGGAGCTGATTTGTTCATTCTGCACATTAGTGTTTAGGGGTTAAAAGACAAAAGAGCAATATATTTACTACTGATAACCAGCATTTATGATACACGTGTAGAAGAAAGTTGTTTCTTTTAATTACATAAAAGATGATGGAAAAGCATATCTTCCCGCACCAAAGCCTTAAGTTACTAACGGTTAAGTCAGCTGATTAATATAACTTTGTATATTTTACAATATTCACTGTCTTGCATGGCCGAAATCCCTACCAAACATGCACAGAGCATAGTATCTTAAGAGAGGGAAATTAATTGCTTTGCTGAAAAAAATTAGACTTCTCTTTTGAACATTGTCCAAAACATATGCAGAACAAGCAGGGCAGATACAGGGAACTATGTCTGTACCTGTGAAAGGGTTATGATTCTTGATTTAGTTCATGGAAGTGAAAGGAAATTAAATTCTAGAAAGTATAGGGCTTAGATATGAAAATTAATCTATGGCAGTGAGTTGCACCAAGGTGTAACTCACTGAAAATTAGATTAAAATAGCACATAGCATCAGAGAATAAATTTCGTATCCTACTCCAGTACTTCTTTTTCACTGGCTCTTAGCTGCAAATTGTGTTTCTAAATACACTGTTATCTTTCATAAAATTCAGTCCAGTTCATCTAAAAATATAAACATTTATTTACTTACACGCCTCAGAATCAAGCTTAAAAATGTAAAAATGTATGAACATTACAGAGGAAGCAGTACATCTTGAAATGACTGATCAAAGCAACAGGAAAAAAAGTACAGCCTACCCTTGAATTCATATTCAAATACTTTGTTTTGCTTTCCTTTAAAAATGATGCCATGCAAGATGTAAAGTGCAGTGAATAGTTCTTGCTGGTTCCATCTAAGTCATCCACATTTCGATTGATTCAGATCTATTTATTTATTATTAAAAATGGTGACTTAATTTTAAACATTTTATAGCTGAAGTGAGAACAGAAACGTTTGTCAATAATAGTTAAGGTATAGCTTTCCAGGGAAATAACAAGCTAGATCACTTTCTGCCTGTGAATTAAAAATAATGTCAGAGCTGAGCTGTAACGGGTGAGAAAATATAAAGCAATTTCATATGTCAAAGTTCAAATGGCAAAGATATCCTTAGTAAGGAAAATAAACTACTTTCATTTTTCTGAAGGGATAGCTGATCTATATGAGTGGGCCTGGGCATGCTAGTTACACAAACAATGAATACTTATTGTTTTAAGACATGCTGAGTATTGGCAGATTGATCACCTAAGGTTTAATTTGTTATTATTTTTCAGTATTATACCAACACAACTTCTGACTGCAATGAAATTGTTCAATTCTTTCTGGAACATTCTAAAAATGACAAGAATTTTCTCTTGGGGAAAAAATTATCCCTCGAAATTGTAAAACAATTCCTTCTCAGATTAAACTCTGGAAAGAAACACAAATGAAACAGTAAAATGCAGCATGTACTGTTCAACAAAGCTGAATTAACAGAGCAATATTATTAATTTGTTCCTCCTTAAGATACTTTAGGTTTTAAATAGAGTTCAAAGACAGTAAAAGGGAACAATGCCAACAAACAGATAAAAGGAATAATGCCAACAAGTTGATACTCTTCCCACCACTGAAGTCAATATGAAACTTCCCACCATGTGACGACTAGATACATGAAAGTAAAAAAAAATAATAATAAAGGCCAGAGTGAGCTATTTATTGACATTATTGTCAGTTTTCAAGAGTCTGGGGCTTGATATCAGCTTTGTTATTTCATGCCCCCAAAATTGCTTCATTATTAGCTAGCAGATTTATCTTTCAGCTTGCATCTGACAGAGTTTTCCATATTCTTGGGGGAGATATTTATCTCTCCTATAATAATGCATAATAATTACTATTTTAATTAAAAAAACAACAGATTCTTACCATTAAGAAAAACCTGATTATCAGAAGATAAATGTATGTTTCTAATACAGTATATATTACTGACCAAATTCACTCTTACCCTCTGTATAAGCCTGAAGATAATATACAACCTTATCCCTTTTAATGCACCATATTCAATTAATATATGTTAGTAAAAACCTTTCGCTGCATGAAATTTGTATAAATTTCTTCACACAGCTCACAGGTCTGTGACATTCTTGCATATGTATCACAATTTTTTAAATGACATAAGTATCTAAATTATGTCTAAGCCACTAAGTCATCTCTGTACAAATTATATGCATACAAACATATTTACACACGGTAGATGAGCTTCAGGAGGTATTAAAAAAGAGTCACAGCAAAATGCAGATTAAGTTCTTTTTTTAAAAAAAAAACCAGTCATTTTAAGATAAAGTTATTTTTTTCTGAAAAAATGTTTTTGTTAAAGGTAGCAAAGAGAGTAGATAAAGAAAACAGCAAGGAAGCATCTAATACAATCTGAACAACCACTGAGAATGAGCAAAGTCTATAGAGACCTTTTTAGTTAGTTAATCAAAATGGAATTTGAACTACGGTCAAGAACTGCTCTATTCGGGGACAAGAATTTCATGTATGTCCTAGAAACAACAGCAGTGCAACAAAACTAGAAAACCCTAAGCATCACAAAGGAAACAAAGGTCAGAATCCTGAAATCAGCACTCTGTTTCAGTGACAAAACATGACAAATCACTTAGCACCTAACAAATATCCAGAACCACAGCATTTTTTTTTATTAGACGCCTCAATAATTACTTTACTCAACCGCTCATATTAAAATCTCCTCCTAGAAAGAAGTGTTGTCTCATCCCCTATCACTGACTGCCAGTGTGAGCCAATAGCTTCCAGGGAGTGTTCTGGATCCATTGTCTGCCATCAGATTGACCCATGTTAAGCAGAGTAATTCTCCTTTCAGAGTGCCTCACCTCTAGGTAAAAAGAACTAGCTATAGAATCACACTACCTTGACTGGAAAGCCCTGTACACAAAAGAAATTACTACATTTTAGGTGAATTATACATTTAAAAAAGGTTTCTCAATTCACAGACTCATATATAATTAAAGAAAAAAATATTCTATGCGTTTTCACTGTTTCTTTGAAGGTAAGGTATACAAATAACACGTATGGATGGTAGCACCACTTTTGCCTCCCATACTCTCATGCATATAGAGTCTCCAAGATACAGGGAAATTAAAATTTTACTCAAGAAAAATACCATTTTTAATAAGCTCCAGCTTTTTTTTTTTTATGTATGTTTTAAATATATATGTCTATGTAATACAGACATAAATAAATATCAAAAATCAGAAAGTGGAATAGCATTTTTCAAAATCAGAAGTTTTTCTTCACTCTGAACAATGCATGGTTCTTTCATTTTTGAGAATTAACTAAATTTTACAGAAGCAGATTTAGAACCCATTATGGAATTGCCTTCCTGGACAAGGTTTGTTTTTTGTTGTTGTTTTTGTTTTGTTTTCTCCTTATTGCATGTTTTATTAAAAGTATTACCTATTACTGCTTTCAGAAAACTTTCCAAATAGGTAATATTATTGAACACATAGAAGGTAAAAGCATGAATTAGTTTAAATGAATTGAAAATTATTTATGTACAATGAAGAGACACTCTACATCCCACTTTCAAGATCCCTGTCAGGACAGCTTTTGAACTAATAACTGCACTATGGCTGCACTTACTGGTTTTCAAAATATGAGTTTCTGTGAAACCACAAATAGACAATTTAATTCCATATACCTCTATACTTTTCACAGAATCACAGAATCACAGAATTGTAGGGGTTGGAAGGGACCTCAGAGATCATCGAGTCCAACCCCCTGCCAAA
>JAOWBP010052625.1:0-12624 GCA_028571105.1 Tragopan temminckii
CCCACTATTAAGAAGAAAAGATCCCCATTTTTTAAATCACTTTAAAAATAGATCCATCAAAAATATTGTTCAGTACCTATATTCAAAGACTTTTTTTAATTCAACAGACTAGACCAAGGAGGATGTGATCTTGTAGCAACATAAATAGCCTAGGAATTATAAAATAAGACAATAGTATATTGCTTTGTATGCATAAATAGAGCTTCCCCAGAAGACACCAATAGATCTTCAGTCAGCTGAAGATTTTACCTTCATTACCTTATTACCACTGGTAATATAAACAACGAGCACACAAACATCAAACACACCGTGGGAGACCTTTTGAAATCATTATATATGCATTCAACAGCTTAAAAACCCACGTGGGCATGAAGTTTAGGTTCTGACTGCACAGAAGTTGAGAAATGTAGCTGTGGGAAGATCTGGCTTACTTGTTTTCTGTAAAGCTGCTGACCTTGTAAATACCATTATGAAATACCCAACATCTTTTTTAAAGATGCGAGTTAAACCGCTTGCCACCAAAATCCTTAACCTACAACTACTCCCATTTGAACCTGTCTTGTTCAGTTTGCTGGGGTTAAAATAGCTCAATTTATTCCACAGATATTATTACCTCAGATCTGCAACATCCCATCTGCACTTAGGTATATTTGCTCAAAACATTTCTGATTTGAAATTGCTGGAAAAGAGAGAAAACATGAACCTACAACACATAACATGCAGCTGTAGGTGGTGTAAGTATGAAAGGGGTCTCATTCTAAGGCAGGCTTCCTGCACAGCTCTCTTGGGAGTGTTTATTCCTGTACATCGCACCAGCTCACCTTACAGCAACATCAAAGATTATTTTGATAGTAAACCACATCAGATCCCTCCCTGGATGCTTGTGTCAATGTAAGCAACACCTGATGAGCAGTGAACCGCTATGTGGTGTGTTTAAGTGCGCCAATGCACAGAGCCAAACTCACCTAGATGTATTAAAAAGGGGGGGAGGGGAAGAAAAACACCGTATTTTCCACTCAGTTGACTGCAGAATCTATTATATCTCTCAGCATTTTATGCAGCAAAACCCTCTGAAACACAGTTCAGTTGTGGCCAAGTACTGCTGGCTACCCAAATGACTGATTATCTCCTTGGGCACTAACATAAAAAGCCAGACAATGGCTGTAGACATAAGCAGCCTCAACAACTGGGAAAAGCATTTTCTCTTGTGGGAATATGTTGCTGCTGAGTGAGAGGAAGAAGAGCCTTTCAAAGGAACTGAAGCTGCAACCTGCAGCTATATTAAAAAAAAAAAAAAAAGCACCAGGTCCTGTGGCTTTGGTGGTTAGACCACTTCTACTCACAGCAGGAAATTCTGCCTAATTAAGGACCACAACAGAGAGGGCTTGTTCAAATTTACCTATAGGCTCAGGTAGAAAATAGAAATATTCCTGATCTGATTACAAAGTCCCTAAGCACTTTCAGATCTCATTTGACATTAAGAAAAAGCGTTCAAGTTCTCAGTAGCAGCAGATGTTTGCAGTGAGACTCATCTCATACCTTGACTAGTTGGGCCAGCAAAGTATTTTGAAAAACAGTGGCCTTAAAGTGAAATGCAGTCAGAAATGTGTATGTGCGTTACATACATTAAAGAGAGAGACTGAGGGAGTCTAAATGAAGTATTTCTGTTAAAATACAACTGAGAAGGACATTCGTTTGCATCCTGAGAAGAAACTGCATTCCTTCGTAGCTTGAGCAATAAAAATGTTAATCAAGGTCTAATTGTGTCTCAGAACAATACATTCTGCTTGAACCAAAGAGAGCCCAGCTTGACTCTCAGATCACATTTTCAGAACTGGCTGTTATGTCATAAAAAGGCAAAGAAACACATTTTTTCCAGTTATAAATCAGGAGATCTAATCCTGAGAAGGGACACAGTAGATCCTGCACAAAACAACTTTTGATCCTTTTCATTCAGTATGCAAATATGACACAACGCTGTTCTTTAATATAGTAAAAGACATTAACAGAGCGGGGACTTACTATTAGCAGCTGGGAACCAATAATTAGCTCCTAACGACTTTGGGGAAATTGCTACTGCTGTGAACTGGGCCCAAGTCAGTTCTCAAATTGAAGAAGCATGATGTATACAAGAATGTGCCAAAAGAAGGCAGCAATGCTAAGCTAACAATTTAACTCTACTCTGTCCAGTTTCCTCTTCAGGATTTCAATGGTCACCTACCCTGGGAGGTCTTCAGAGGAACTACAAATGGAAAGCAGTTTCCTAAGAACCCAGGCTCTTTTCTTAAACAGTGGTACTTTTACATCTAGTTAATAGTAGGGAAAATTAGATGCACATAATTATTTATTTGTAACAGAAGAGCTGAAACCAAGAGCAAAAACTGATTTTTTTTTTTGCTCTTGGATCAGCCATCTCACTGAGCAGTCAAGAGGAATTTCATCTCTGCTCTTCTCAAGGAAACTTAGTACAGAGGATAACAGAAGACAGATTTTCAGTAGAAGACTAAAAACCAAATACAGAAGTCTAGAGTAAGTCAGTTCTTATTGATCTTTCATTGAGATAACAGGTGTAAGATCAATTTACACATTATGTAGTCTTAACTAAGTACCAAAGATCATATTTTCTAATAGCCTCAGAAAAAAACCCTCACACTTCCTAATATTTGGAAACGCTCTCAGCTCATGTGTGAAGAAATTGCCCCTTGTTTACACCTACCTACTATTTGGAGAGACAGTCACAGCCTCCTGAAGTGCAAACATGCACTTGAGCGCATTCAGGCATTGCTCTGCAGGTGTGTCCATCCAGTGACATTCTGCACAGCTTTGGCAACTCCTTGCACATTTGACTTAAAAAATTCAGTGCCAAAAGTAAAAGTGGCCTTGGAATGAGAGGTCCACATTTATATATGTCCTTACTTATTACTAAGTTTGGGGATGGTTATATATTAAAAGAAAAAGAACTAACAGCTAACAGCATATCCAAAATTCCACAAGAACAAAGATAAAAGAAATCACAGATTTGATTGTAATTTAAGTCTCCTATAAGTGTACTGTTTATAATCGTAATTTCTCTCTTCACAAAGGAAAAGGGAATATTGGAACAACAACAACAAAAAAATGCAATAGTAGTTATATAAAGACATCCTTACGCCCTCCCAGAATGAACACCCATTTCAACTTGTTTTCTCTCATGTGGCAGTTTTAATTCAAGCCTCTTGGGCTTTAGCACGTATAGTACCTCCTGGTACTTGTATCAATACACCCACACTCTCCTCTGGACCACAGATGTCCCAGCCTCTGAATGCCTCTAACCAAAACACACCACAGCAGCAGCAACACAGAAGCACAAACCTAAAGACACGTACACAAAATCCAAGACCAAGATGCATCCTGCAACTCACACCTGCCCAAGAATTTGAATGAATGCATGCTTAATATGGAGGAGTCAACCTTTCCAAGCAGGAGGGCTTGGCCAGCTCTGAGAAAGAGCTGCAATGCACGAGGATGAAGTGGAGGAATAACTTGGCTTCAGGCCATTATATCCAGAGGGTCAGACAGTGCATAGATGTTCCCCAGATGTCACCAACTCTGGCAGAGAGTTCTGTGTAGAAATTTATGTTTTATGATTACAATAATTGCATATAGAAAAACCAAGTCAGAAGGAAAAGAGAGGTTTCAGCACTGTCCCTCGCATTTAGGCTCCAGGAAAGCTAGTTACTCACATTTCTGGTATTTCATCTTTAATTGCCTTACTGACTCCTAACATCTGTGGTTTGGGTTATTTATGCATCAGTCCTATCTCTTTCCTAGTAGCGGCTTTTTAACTCAGCAAAATTCCTCTTCTCCCTTCAGCTTCAGTGAATTTCAAAGTTAAAACCTATGGTGAGCTATGGTCTTACGTTCCATGTCTTCCCACCCCAGTGTGTAGAAAATGCTATTTCTCAATCCATTAAAGTTATATGTATCCAGTTAAGTAATTCTTGCACCATGCATTTCTCTGTAACAAGATCGATTCTGCTGCCCAGTTCTGTAACTATGAATTAGGAGCAGATTATTTAACAAAGTGGAATAGGAGTGGTCTAAAGATATTCTGAACAAGGTCTAAAATAGCACATTACTTAGTCTCGGAGATAGTCTTGCATCAGCTGAAGCTATCCAGGAGAAAAAAAAATATATATATATATATTTATTTTTTTAAATCTATGATTATCAGGAACATGAAGGAGTTTCACAAAGTAATTCAGAGAATTTCTGGCTCAGCACAGTTACACGAGAATAGCAGAACCCTGTTGAATGATCTTTGGATAAGTGTAACACGATGGAAGACACAGCAGTTATAGCAAAGTAGCAAACTCCTAGGCTGTAGCAAGTGAGGATATGCTCAAAGGCAACAGCCAAGGGCATAGAAACAAAGAAAAGAATCTGCTCTACCTTGGAAGGCCTCAGGTATGCAGGAATCTCCAGCAAGATTCCCCTACCTCCACAGCCAACCCTTAAATGAGGTCTGGGAAGGGACAGATTCTGACTCCACCCCTTCCAGACACTCAGATGCACTGCATGCACCTGAAGTCCCACAGCTTGGCCCTGCCTTTCCACCAGGTGTTCAATCACTGGTTCAAGCCATGACTTAGCATTTCCACCATAGATATGTCTACAGACAAACATACAGATATCTGGACAGTGTCCTAACCAGTCCTTTCTTGATATTTTGATGTTCTGCTATTATTACTATTTTATTTTAAAAAAAAAGCTATTTTTCAGTAAGTGGTTATATAATCAACAGATATACAGAGAGGGGTGATTAGGCTAGTATCTATAGATCATATAGCTAGAAGTGGAAAGGGATAATTGAAAACAAATGAAAAACGCTTACCCACATCCTAGGCTTACAGAAAAACTCCAAAGGGAGCAATCTCCAGAAAGAGACCCATTTCCAGAAAGAGACCCTTCCTCAGTGGCAGTCAGCCCTTAAATGGGATCTAGGAGAAGTGGAGCCAGACTCCACCCCTTCTGGTCACACAGCTGAATTGCCTTCACCTGTGTTCCCATGGCTGACTCAGTGTTTGCCTCAGGAGATCAATCAGAGGTTCCGGCCATGATTCAACGGAGGTGGTCTTGCATTAATCTTGTTTGTTACTGTTTATCCTATTCATGCTCCTATTCAAATTGGCATCCATCTATTAAATTAAGCAAGGAAACCTAGCTGATTATCTCAAGCTTAAAGCCATGAGACAAATAAACTGTTAAAAAACTTATGGAACAAAGTGACTTTATTCAGAGTGAAGGTAGTTATTATGGCATTTGTAAAACAGAAGTGAGAACAGAAATGAAAGCTCTTCAGCATCTCATGAAGCACAAGAAGACCCAACCTTTGTTCTGATAACTGACTGCTCTATGAGAATTCCACGCTGCTCTGGCATTCACCTTGGAAGGGAAAAATAGATATTAGTGTACAAAGAAATCATGCACTGGAGAGGGTTGCTTCAGTAAGGACAGGGATAGGATGTGGTCAGAATATTACCAAAGAAAGTAATAAGCTGTGTGTGCATGTTTGGGTTTCAGTTCTGAGAACTTCATGAGTCTCTAAATCTTTAATGCTTGTCCTGATCCGGAAACCTTAGAGCTTCTTAGGGCAGCAGCTACTAGGAGAACTGCATCTTTGCCAGCTGTGAGGAGCCCCAAAACTCATGAATATATCCACACAAGAAGAACAGGGTTTTTCTTTTGACAGCAAAAACAGCCATTTATTTGAATTTTGGCTTCTTAATTGTTGAAAATGAAATTAACTTTTCAAAATGAAAAAAAGGTCATAAAATTGTGTTCCAAATTTCTGTTCAGTAAAATGTTGGAAGATTCTGCCTCTATTCTTTCTGTGCTTTAGTTATTTTGCCTAGTTTAATAGACATCTTTGCAGCTTTTAAAGTTTGCTGGGATTACCTTTTCAGAAGGAAAATGCTTCCAGATAATGTCCAACCGATTCCAGCAGCTGTGCCAATCACCAGTACTTGTCTGTCTCTGCACAGCTGGGTAAAGATCCTAGGGAGAGGCTGTAAGCCGAGAGCTTCAGACAGCTGCATTGGTTGCTGGAGATTAACTGCTGTTGATTAACTAGAGCACATTTAATTATCACTGACTTGGTGCAAGATGGAAACACCAAAAGAGCTTTTTGAACTCTAATTGCTTCTTCTTTCTATCTGGTAAGCTTGGATTTTACAGAAATGTAGAATGAAGTTCACAGTGATATTAAATACCTTGTCTTTTGTGTTCATTTTTGCATGGTAGCAGTCATCCTTGAAAGGTACATTGAGTATGAGATTGCTCAGCAAACAAATAAAATACATTCCTGTATGTGAAAACAGCATGAACATTGAATTTGGGGGGAGGAGTTGTTTAAATTTCAAAATACACCACTCTCATTTTTTATTTACCGTGCTTGTCCCTAATCATATAATGCCAATGCATCTATAAATTAACTTGTCAAAGAGTGATGCTCAAAGTGATAAAAGCTGTCACCTAGCTCAAAAGCCTAAATTAATCTAAAAGAAAGGAAAGGAAAGCAGACCCAGCATTGCCATTAACACTATTTCCTGCTCCACCAGGGATGACAGACATGACTGAGGGAGCTGCACACCTAAGGATGATGACAAAAGGAAGGGGAGAACTCGCAGGCTTGAACACAGAAGCAGGTAGACCAGCTGTGCCAGTATCCTCTCCAAAACACCTTTGTCTGCCCTGCTGTTTCCAGCAAATTTGGTCTTTGCCTCTTATTCTCATGGTGGTAACAAAACACTGTGCTACAGAGCAGCTGCATCTTGCCCCAGAGACAGGCCTTCATTTCACCGGTGGACAAATAACCCCCACATCTGGTTTGAACATCACTTTGCAAGCTGCTCCAGGCTTCTGTGAGATGAGCAGCACCACGGAAGCAATGATATTTCTTCAAAAATAATTCTGTCCCAGAAGCTGCTGACAGGCCCCGGGCCTGGGCTGGCACAGGAGGGTGACTCATCCCTTCTGATTAGAGGAATAGAATAAACACAGCTTTTATCAACATCGAAAGTTTTGCCCCTTAAGTCCTTTAATGCGCAGTTCCAAATTACAGGGTGACATTATTTTCTCTTGTAAGGAAATGCATTTCCACTGATGCCAGGGTGACTGCGGTACATAATCTCTCCACCTGAGGCTGGCCAGTAACAATGCTGGGCTGTGCTCCTGCACACAAGTCACGGTCAGTACCAAGGAAGGAGGAGACCTTATTTAAGCACAAGGCTCAAGCAACAGCACATGCATGTGTCTCAGACAGGCGCTGAAAAAAAATTCCTAACCAAAACCAAAGTGAGGTGCAAGGACAGTCCCTCAAGTGAAAACTATTACAATGTAGAGCTGGATCAACTTATAAAGGGATCATTATGTGGTTTGCATGCAGCAGGAGCAGACTTGGGGCTCAGGAAGGGCTCTGACATTCCTCAATTTTGTTTTCAATCTTCCTTTCCAACAATTAAACCTATCCAGACAAACTCTCCAAATCTAAGGTCAGCTACTCTGTATGCAAATGCAATGACAGAGCTGTAGAAGATCTGCAGCTAAGTACTTGACTTCCACAAAGCCTTGACTGTCTCCATGCTGTAAACCAGCTGTGTACAGGCATAGCTTCTTTCTGATGTCAGCTGAAAGTTCCTTAAAGCACAGAGAGCTGACCTGCTTATAATCTCATCCAAACCAGATTAATCACTATTTCTACTCAAATACAAGCCCAATCCCCTCTACCTTAGTAACCTATCTGTAACACGAGTCAAAATGCATGATGCGTGGAAAAGTATCTCACATTGGTGTGTTAAATCTGTTTGCTATCTTCTAAGCCATGGCATCCACATTCAAGCCTCTCTCACATCAGACCAAGTATTTTTTAGCTGGGGCTAGCAGTGATGGTGCTGCTTTGTGGTGCCCCATGCCATGGAGAACCAGCCTGGGTTTCAGGGTCCAGAAAACAGTCTAAGCTTCATCAAACCAGAAAGGAATCCAAACCAAACCTCCACTGCTCACCCCTTTTAGGATACTCTTGAAATAAGTCTCATGCAGATGATGGCATAATTTCTGTAAAAGCAGAATGCTGGTAGATGTGAGCCAGCTCTGGGTAACATTGACCTGCACAGGACAGCATTGGTTACACAATTAATACAACACTTCATTATTTTAAAAAATGATGCATCTTAATCTCTCTTCAAGAAACAAAATAAGCAGCAAAATCACTAAAAAAGCGTAGACTTTGCCATACAAATAACTAAGGATGCCCCAACCTTGCTATTTCCCCTGCTCATCTTCTACTCCAGCACCTTGTCACCTCTGGCTGCTTATGCCCTTTGCCTCCTTCTAGAGGCTTAAGCCAGGAGCCTCTTTTCCTGCAGATGCCTGCTGGTTATTTGAGCACCTCCTTCATGTACCCCAGGCTTGTGTACTCCCCTCCACTTCCACTCACCCCAACCCTGACAGCATTTCTCAATGAGGTAGCAGTGACAGCACGTAAAGAACATTCTTTTTTCCTTACATATGTGCCAAACACACACTTCGCTATCACAAACCTTGCAAGAGGCTGATTTGGAATCCCACGAGAACAGAAAAAATCTGTTAGCTATTCTCTGCTTTCCAAAGGTGTCACCAATAACAAACAACATGGCATCTGCTGTGTGTTTGTTGCTAACAAAGCCGATGGGCTACTAGAACTCAGCAATTTCTCCATGCAGATTTCCACATTAGCAGCATTCTTACATTTCTACTGGTAAGTGATAGACAATCTAATTATTTGCTTTATTTTCTTTTGGAAAAGTCCCACCAAGTGATTCAGCAATGTTGATTACTGTAGCCATTCCACAGCTACAGGCTGTTAGTTGTTCACATTACAAAAACAAGCTAAAAAGAAATGCTGTGCATGTGAAAGCTGCTGCAATTTTCAAACTTCAACCACAGCAGTACTCTGCTGTATCTGCTAAGAAATTCCTTCATATGCTAGAAGAGAAAAAGGGCATTCTCATTCCCTTTTGGATCTCACACCACATGCTTTAAGGCCATTTGACAGACCATTTACCCCAACTCAAGATTCTGAAGCTCTGTTGCATTTTACCTCAAAGACCCTGGTAAAGACCTCTTACAGCTCCTATCACAGCTGCACTTTGCACTGTGGATTACCAATAACCTACAAATTTAAGTAGATTTTAATTCATTTAGGTCTTTTCTGAGAATGCATTTCTTCAAAAATACCTGCAAATTTTCTATATTGAGAGAATGTTGTTTTCTGTTTGGAATAAGGCAACAAGTATTCAAATGTTGAGCTCTTTCGCTCTCCAAGCAACTGAGAGATGGGGGAAGGAGGATGTAAGAGGAGATTATATAATCTAATACTGAAAACAGTCAAGGCCAGACTGAGAAATTTCTCAGTACAGTGTGCAAAGAAGCAGCTCTGGAACAGTGTGGAAAAATAAGAGATCAAGGCCCAGAGTATAGGGATGCTTCTCCATCAGTAGGTGACCACCTGTAATTTGAATTTTTATCAGCTGAAATGCCAGTGGGTGGCTTTATTTTTACTTCTGCCATTTGTATTCAAAGTAAAGAGCGCATGAGCATATAGCTCAAATCAAAACAAATCAATTATCAGATCAGACTGCTATGTCTCTTCCAGACAGACACAAACACATAGAGCTCTCTTCTCTCTAATGCTACCTGGGACGCTGATATGACACTGATTACAGAACAGCTGTGATTCCATGATTCTGAGCAAGAAAGCCATTTTCTCTTTGAGCAGCCAGGCAATACAGGCAGAGAACTGGGAGTTTTGCAGATATTATAAAGTCAAATACACCTAACATGAAAAATATGCCCTGAAGTAGTCATATTTGGAAACAGAAATGAAAACTATTTTTCAGTCAAAGAGTAAATATTTTTTGACAGAAATCAGAGCCTCTGCCAAAATATTTATACTTAATTTGATTACAACAATGATCAGAGAGCACTGTCAAATTTATTGTGTTTACTCAGTTTTGGCATCGGCATCAACACAAATATAAAATAACATTCTCTCCAGATTCGTTTCTTATATTTAGTGCACTTTAACTTATGTATTTATTTATGTGTCTGCTTAGATATATATCGATATAGAACCCAGTATAGCCTTTTCACTTAGCAAAGGTAAACTCATCCCTGGTATTTCTGACTTGAAGCAGCAAGCAGGTGGGGTGAGTTAGTTCTGCACCCTCACCAACCACATCCATGTACAGTCCACAGTTTTTCTCTTGCTTTGAGAAACTATACAGGAATTTTCATTTCCACAGTACTGCTACATAGATCTGAGTGATTATACCGTGCAGAATAGCAGAGATTGTAATAATATAGACACTTGCACCTAACCCTCTCACCCTCTTACTCTGCCTGAACGCCTTACGCTAATCCCTCAGGAAAACACAGCGTGGCTGTGTCAGATAAGTGGCTCATTCCCACACCAACCTTACTGGTTGGCCGCAGCCATCCCTCTGAACAGGGCCTACCATAGACCAGAGCCAGCTTTGTGAAGAAACTTAACAACCCAAGAACTGAGGCTAGCTTTACTGCATAGCACTGAATCTCTCTGTAAATAACCCATATGCCAGAAATAGCCTTTGACTGGGTGCAGCCCAGCTGCTGACTTTGAGGCTGGTGGCAGGGTTCCGCAGTCTGCTCCGAAGACTGAGGAAGGGCATCGCCGTGCTGCTGCCCACACTGCTCTCTGTGCTGGCCCTTCCTGTGTGAAATGGAGCACAGATCCTCATCCGAACACTCTCCATATCAGAAATATCCCCTATTTAACACTGATCTAGCTCACTGCAGAAAAATGTTGTTAGCTGGTACACCCAATGAGCTGATGTGTACTTTGGATTTAGGAGGAGGAAGGATTGGCGAGAGGGAGGATTAAATGAACTGTCAGGAAAGAGAAACTCTGGTAGTGGAAGGGCTTTTCTTGGGAGCTCTCACAGCAGCCACAAAGCACTGCTGCAGAAACATTCCAAGGGGCTGTGGGTTTTTCCTTCATTATCGTTAAATAGCAGCTGCCAAGACATCTACCTGGCTCCGAATAATTTGGTCATTAAAGGAGGCCCTGGCAGTCCTCCACTGCCACAGCAGAGTAATCTTTTAAAGAGGATTTCTCACCTCGGGGTGCATTTTCTGCTCTGTTTACAGAAACAGCCTGTTGTGAGAGCCTTCACTTTGGGCCTTCATTTCTCATTAGGATTCTCAGCTTCATGGAAAAGGTTTGAGCAGCAAAAGCTTCAGGCTTTGTGCCTGTCACAATGGTTTCATGGCACGTTAAATCCAAACGCAGCCATAAACTGAGACTTCTCATAGAGCCACTGGAGTTTCTATTAACTGCAGCGATTACCAGAAAGTGTCTGTAAACGTTTCAGTGTCTGGCTCAGTTCTTTTTCTGGCTGGAAGGTATAGTATAGGGTGGCAGACTAAAACATCACACTGCTTCAGGAGTTTGCAGCAGAAGTTGATGGGGACTTTTTTTTTCTTTTTATTTTTTTTTCCTTAATTACAAAAAATACAGAAATAAGGAGGGTATGTATGTAAAGAAATAATAGCAGTACTTTACTGTGCCTCGTATCTGCACAGTTCAGAACATATCTGAAACACTAATTAAACATTTCAGGAGCCTGGAAGATAAGTAAGAATTATTCTCATTTACACATGGTTAAACACAGGCTCTGGGAAGTTAGATGCCTTATCCTTCTAGACAAGACTGACTAACTGCAAATGTGGGCCTTTGCTTTTTACAGTATTACATTCTTGCCACCGAATTAACCAAGGTGTTGTGACAAAATCATGTTTTGATGTGCTAATTTGGGTTATGCTCTCAGCAGGACAGGGATCTGTAGCAAGTAGCACTGCTGACAGATGTGCAAAGCTGCAGCAAATCCTTCTCTACCTGCTCTCCTAAGTCATCTGCCACATGACTTCAGAATGGGCATCTTCCTCAGTGAGATAAAAATTACTTCTACTGGATTCTTCCATATTTCTTCTTTAAATTAGAAGCCCTTTGGGCTTCTAATACCATGTCTTCATCTTTTCAGCCCCCAACCACCTCAACAGCTTCTTTCATGAATGCCTAAAGCTTTATCTGCTGTCGGCCCTCCCCCTATCACAAAGATTCACAACATACAGAGCATCTCAGGGAAAATGCATGGAAAATTAAACAAAAAAACTGGCATAGATTTGTCAGGAAAAATATACTGGACAATATTTCAGTTTCCTTACATAAAAGGCACAGGTTATCACTAAAAGCACTACACTGTGGAAATTAAGAGTATCTGGTGTGATAGTACGAATCTCAGTAACATACTACATTCAAAAGAATGCAATACAGAAAACATTACCTTAGGAACGTAGTGAGTCCCACCGTTTCTTGTCAATGATGCTGCAATTTTGTCTTAATTACATATAATTGGTGCAAATATACAGAAGGAAACAGGAAAATGCAGACTAAATGCCAAAATTCAGATTTGTTTGGCAAGGATGAGGGAGCAAGAAGCTGGAATCTATAGCCACGATTTCCAGCTATGCTGGAAAGTGAGTTTCATAATACTTTTGTCCTCTTCT